>ML788403.1:365559-381565 GCA_009831015.1 Picea engelmannii
TTTATATACCAGTACCACCCTTTTGGCCTTGTTTTGACATAATTGACATCTCTCGACCATTCAATGGGGTTACCTAAGGTATCTTTGCATTTCAAGCTATTTTTATGCACTTTAATGCTTTAAATTGGTATTGGAACTAATATTGCTTGGGTTAGGTACCACTTCTATTTTTGGAACAGGATGCCGGTACCAGGTACCAACTCGTACTCGTGGAGGTACCAATGGAGCCGCTCGAGATCTGTGCGTTATGGTTCGAATGGGAGATAGAGAGATTCACATGACAGCTGGAGTCATCGCCACAGGGTGCTTGAAGGCATAATGATAGAACTGGGTCATGATTCTTCATCATTCACACTTCGTGACACTACGTGTCACGAAGATGTGAAATACGTTTTAAAACTTGATTCCAAGACTATTCTCGGATCGGGGGATCCGTTTGTTTTTATGCATCTTTGTTTTCGACTGTTATGAACAGTAGGATTTTTATATATAAAACCCGAGATCACCCCTGAGACTGGGTTGGATTATGTTGGATTATGCTATGTCGTGAACCTATGTTTCTGAATACAAAAACTGTTGTTGCGTTATGGTACTCGACTGTCATACGATTTGAGATTTTTCTTTGAATAGATGGAACGTGAAGTTTACACCATGTTTGCATAGAATGATATAGTCGGTTCTGGTTATTACTTACAGCATTTGTGCCGTTTGGTTGGGCCCACCAAACCGGTGCAAGCCACTGCTTTATTCTGTCAATAGATTTAGTTTTATGCTGTCATAGCTTTAGTTCATTTCAGTGTTTTAGAACTTGCATATGAGGTAGCTTAACGTTCATAGATTTATCTTTAGTTTATCATAGCTTTAGTTCATTGCAGTATGTTAGTGTTTTCTTACACGATAGTTTAAAGTTTCAGAATTGACTTGTTCAAAGTTGTGTTCATTTATTTCTCAACTGAATCGTTCCAGTGTACTGTTATCTTTGACGTTGCTGAGTATTGAATGCATAACTGATGCCTGTAGGGTTTAGAGTATGAGTGTGGTTTGTTTGGCTTCTAGTTTTTTATTTGAACATAACTCATAATTGGCATGAACTTTGCTTTGTTAGACAGTTAGTTATCCTGCTTACTTAGAACAGTTAGATTACAGTTAAATCAAAGGGGAGCTCCTGGTACCAGTAAGTAGGAAAGTACTCTGTTTTCCTGTAGACAGCTTTAGATTCATTTTGATAACCAGATTAAATGCATTTGAGGAAACACTCTTTCTGTCGTGGCTTGAATAGCAATGATGATGATAGATGATTAAAAGCAGTAGTGGAATAAGCTTGTGAAATCATACTTGTGAACAGAGATAGAAGTACCAGCATTTAAACAGAAGACTGTTTTCTGTTGATGACTTGAATAGGAAATGCTAAGTTTCAAGATTGTCATTAAGGTTCAAGTGCTCAGAGTGAGTTTATGTTTTCTTTTTAGGATAGCCTTTAGATAGGAATTAGCTTACCTGCACATACAGTGTATCAGCTCGAAGTTTACCAACCCTGGTTTGACAATTTAGTGTTTTAGGTCACTTAAAGCTTCAATTTAGAAGCCTGACAGGTTGTTCAATAAATTATTGTTGTACTTGGTTGTAAACTTTTTGCTTCGGTTGCTAGTGTCGAGCGGGATGTAGACACCTCCATGTTCCTCAGAACAGTTTCCGTCCCTGAGACCTTAAATGGTTAAAATTAATGGGAACCTGTGCTTGAGCATTGCTTATGTGTCTTGGAGGTCCTAACCATTGCAGGGTAGGACGGGCGGGTAGTCAGTCTTATTTATTTGTTGATTGATTGTCATTCATTGCATGTAGATACCTGATGTGCGTCTTAGGTCTTCATGTTGTGTTCGTCGTTGTATGTGTCTTGTTCGTCGTCGGGTGGTGACGTAGAGTTGAATGTGTTTATTACCCTTGTACACACGCGCACAAAAAAAAACAAAAAAAAACTTTTACTTGTTAAGAGGTTCGTCGTCGTAACGAGGACGCTTGTAACCTGGCCATGTGTGCTCTTGTGGGTAGGTTCGCGTACAAAGAACGTTGTACACAAAAACTATTAGAATGGATGAATACCTCTTAGGAGCCGGTCTTGGGTTATATTTCGAAGGAAATAACACTTTCAAAAGGATGGATGGGCTTCATATTCAAGTCTATGTAGGACTCGACACTCATCCTTAACAAATTCTGGAGTTATGGTGGAGGCATATTAATGCTAAAACACTGGCGCGTAGGCTTCATTAAAGAAACTGAATACTTCAGCTTTCGACATCTTTGGATTCTTCTTCCAGGGCTCCCTCTACAACTTTGGAACCATAGAGCCCTTGAGCAGATAGGCATCTCCTTGGGATGTTTTCTTAAGGTCGATGAGAGTGCATTACGAGGGGAAGACAAAAGAATGGACAGGGTCCTAGTTGAAGTTGACTTACATGTTGGCTTATTGGAGACTCTAGACATCGGATGGAGGGACCAACTCCATGTCCAAAGGCTGGATTACTTAGGAATCTCGTTTCATTGTTCTTTTTGTAGAAGAAATGGACATTTTCTCAAATATTTATCCCAACCCTTTGGCATAACTGAGAAGGAGGACACTCCATAACCAAATATGGGGGACTTCTATTCTTCTTTGGATGACACTTCTTTGGTGGGGGCCTACCTGGGTTACACTTCAGCCAACATTCCTAATCCGATGGATTCCTCTTTCATAGGTAAGATCAAACTCTTATTCCCTCTCTTATATATCTCTTTTTCGGCTTGGGAGAGGGACTGGCTAGTTAGTCAAACCCTCTTAAATCAAGCCTCTACTATACTGGTTGCTCCGATTTCTAGTCCAAATCCATCTCCCTCCTCTCCGGACTCCTCTATGCCCTGGATCAACCTGGTGCAGAATCACTCCCATTGTGATTTGTCGATCCTCTAGAACCTTTCTGCTAGTCTAGAGGAGGAATATCCCCTGCTTCCCCTAGGTTATACTGAGTCATTTGATAGTGATCCTTCTTTGGAGGCATTTATATCGTCCTTAGTTCCCCCTATCAATGTTTTATCTGAGCCTGTGTCCATTCCGAATTACCTTGGGAGGGATCTAGTTCTGGATACAGGTTCTATGGAAGCCTCGACTTCATCAAAAGGAAAACATTCAGACACAAGGAAGGAATAAGTTTGGTCTCAAGGCTTAGGTCTGGAACTCTCTCCCCTAAAAACTCGGAGTGCATGTAAAAAAACTGGCTCGTCGTTTTCTTCTGTTGTTTCTATTTCGACTGAACAAGATCAAGGGGCACTTGAGGCATGAAATCCCTTGCACGGGAAACGTCATGATCCTTCTCTCCCTCAATGTCATAGGTGTGGGAGCCCCCCTAAAATCTGCCTCTCTGAAAAGGCTCCTGGAAAAAACACACCCCTCAGTAATTTTCTTTCAAGAAACCCTGGAGGAGGCGGAAAAGGCCAAGAATTTCATGTTTACTCTCAGAACAGATTGGATGATGTGCGTGGCTAGATCAGTTGGAAATTCTGGAGGCCTCCTAACCTAGTGGGACCCTACAAGTTTTGAGTTTTCTCCATTTTTAACCGTTGGAGGAATTTTCTTGTCTGGTTCTTGATTATCTACAAAAAGGAAGATGACTTTACTGAATGTCTATGCCCCATGCAAAGACCATAAACTTTTCCAGGAAAAGGTCAATCGAGCAGGTATTTTAGCACTAGAAAACTTAATCTTGGTAGATGATTTTAATCTATTTACAAGCTCTGAGGAATCCTGGGGCGATTTTGCACTGACCGATTCTTTAGTAGGCTTTTTCAAAGGTTTATTCACAAAATATAATTTGGTAGACGTAGCCCCGGTAGAAGCAATGCCAACTTGGCGAAATGGGAGAGTGGGGATGAAGAGCATCTCAAAACGTCTGGATAGGTTTCTTGTGGCTAAGAAACTTCTTCATTCCTCAGGACGTTTCCATGCATGGGTCAAGTACCTTTTCATTTCTGACCATGCGCCAATATTTCTCCAGTTAGAATATGACAGACTAAAGGTGACTTTCCCCTTCAAGTTTAATTCTGTCTGGATTCAAGACGAGTCTTTTTATTCTCTGGTTCGGGAGGTGTGGTCAGATGCATCTCTTTCCCATCAGGAAGGCGCTCAAATCATAACTGTTTTAAAAATCTCAAGTTTGAAAGAGAAGACAAAATCATGGTTAAAAATTAAAAAATATAAAGAATGATTGGATCTGGAAAAAAATGAAACTGGTATTGCTAATATTCTCTACCAAAAGGCTTGGGGCTCACAACCCTTAGACTCTAAGGAAATTCTTTGTAAATTGGAGAGTGATCTAAAGAAGATGCTTCATGAGGAGGAGGAGTGATGGAGATAGAAGAGCAGAGTGATTTGGATCACCAGTGGTGAAAAGGACAAAAAACATTTCCATCAGTTTGCTCGCTACCGCAGGAACAAAATATTTGTTTGGGAGATTGAGGATGATTCGGGAAAAGTTTTTTCTCAAAAGGAGGACATCAATAAAGTTGCTTACAACCATTTCTCTTCTTACTACAAAGAATCTGAACCATGTCACATTGAGGATCATATTGAGACCGCAAGACTTTTCCCAAGAATGGTAATGCAAGAGGATGCTACAGTTATGGAAAAACCCTATTCTTTGAAGGAAATTTTAGTAGTTCTACAAGGTTTCTCAAAGGACAAGAGCCCTAGTCCGGACGGTTGGACAATCAAATTTTTCTGCATTTTTTTGAACTAGTTGGGAAAGATCTATTAGAGATGGTGGAGGAGGCTCGTCAAAGAGGTAAAGTACGAAAAAATCTAAATGCTACCTTTATTGCACTGATCCCAAAAGTAAATGCCCTTAGAACTTTTTCGGATTACCATCCTATTGCGCTCTGCAATTTGTGTTACAAGTTAATTTCAAAATTAATTGCTCTTAGAATGCACCCCATCCTCTCTCGAGTTTTATTAGAAGAACAACTAGGCTTCCTCAAGGGAAGACAGATTTCAGATGCCATTGGCACAGCTCAGGAATGTCTACATAGTATCAAGACAAAAAAGATGCAAGCAATTATTCTAAAATTAGACTTAAAAAAGGCATATGATTACATCAACTGGGATTTTTTGAGGATTGTTCTCATTCAATGTGATTTTGGGCAGGCAACTACTAATTGGATTATGGGATGCGTAACTTCAACATTTTTTTCTATCCTGGTAAATGGAGAGGCGACTTCTTTTCTATAGAGTGAGCGGGGGTTGCGACAAGGTTGTCCTTTATCTCCTTTTTTATTCATTCTCATCATGGAAGGACTAAGCAACCTGTTAAAAAAGAGCCAATCAGAGGGGACCCTCATAGAAATCAAGGTGTCGAGACTCACAAAAATCCTACATCTTCTCTTTGTAGATGATGTGATTATTTGGTCAAATTAAAAGCTTTCAGAATGGCTAGAAATAAGGAGAATCCTCAACCTTTTCTGTCGAGCCTCGGGTTTAAGTATCAACTCTCAAAAATCAACTTTTCACCACTTTGGAATCTAGCCTAATTCCTTAGCATAACTAAAAGAGTTGTTCATGTATGAATTTAAAGATCTTAATATAGGTTTCAAGTATCTTGGTGTTTTTTTAAAGCTAGACAATTATAAAGTTGTAGACTAGACCTGGCTCATTGAAAAAATTGAAAGAAGGATATCCCACTATTGTAATAGACTGTTATCTCTAGGAGGCATATACATTTTAATTAAATCTGTCTTGGAAAGTATTCACATTTATTGGTTTTCTATAGCACATCTTCTGCTATCGTTCCTTTCAAATTTACGTCAGCTATCCTTCTCTTTTCTTTGGGTTGGAAACAAAAACATTTTCAAATTTCACTTGTGTATATGGAACCTGGTTTTGTGCCCAATGATTTTTAGAGGATGGGGGCTTCAAAACCTCAACTTATTCTACAAGGCCTTAGCCACAAACACGCTTTGGCGTGTTTTGAAAAAACCAGGCATCTGGAGTAGGGTATTAAAACAAAAATATCTTCCTCATGCCCAGCTTCACTCGTGGCTCAGAACGGTGACAGCCAAGTCGACGACAAGGTCTTAGATGTCGAAAAATTTAAAAAACACTCTACTAATTATCCTCCATTGGATGGCCTGGAATCCAGGCAATGGCCACTTGATTATGATTGGGAAAGACTTTTTTTTAGATCTGGGAAAGGCCTCTCTGCTCTCCGACGTGTTGATAGAAAAACTAAACTCAAAAAGAATTTTCCTTCTATTTCAAGCAAGTACTCCATAGGTCCATGGATCTTTAGGAGCAAACTAGTTATCAAGTTCTGAGCTGGAGCTTGAGGGAGTCTTGGCCACAAAATGGGAAGCTTACAGGAATTTTCTAAAAAGCACAGGCATCTTCCTTCAGAACTGGCCCGATTCGTTGCTCTGGACAGGTGGTGACGACTCTGGCAATTTTTTAGCAAACAATGTATACAATGCACTTACATAAATGTTCTGGTCGCCAAGGGTGTTCGGTTGGAGACAAAATTTCTAGAAGTGGAATTGCCCTTTAAAAATAAAACTCCACACCTGGTTAGTCGCTGAAAATAAGATTCTCACGTCGATAAATCTTCATAAACAGGGTTGGATGGGGCCAGGATTATGTCTCTTATGCAAAACAAATAGGGAAATAGTTAAACATCTATTTATCCATTGCATCTTCGCTTTTGAAGTTTGGAACAGGGTACTTAAGGAGTTGTCCCTGGTTCGTAGCTGGCTCAGAAATACTATTCATGAATGCTTCACAAGTTGGACATCAACAAATCCGTCGGCTGCTTCTATACCGACCTTTCTAAATTGGCACATCTGGATCGAAAGGAACCATACCCTTTTCGAAGAAGGAACCCTGTATGGTCAAAATGTTGTTTTCAAAACTATCACTTCTCTTAAACTTCATTGTAGCAGGATAAAATGAACCTTTAATCGGTCTTAAAAGATGGTCGTGCATGTCGACAAAGTTGTGCGTGGTTTGATGGGGTGGCTCAAAATAAGGAAGGAATATGTGGGGCTGGGGAAAGATTGTTATCAACAAATGCACCTCTTACACTTGGACTTTCAATTGCGGAAACAGATCAAACACCAAAGCAGAGCTATTGGGGGCTTGGGCATCTCTTATCCTAGCCTCTAGATTATCCCCTCAAGACATGCTTATACTAGGGGATTCTGGGATTGTCATTGATTGGATAAACAAGAGAGGTTCCATTCAGGTAGCTGCTCTTGAAAGCTGGAAGGAAAGAATCATAGAAGCCGTGAATCCTTTCAGAAATGTTACTTTTTCTCAATATTCTCACATCTATTGAGAGGAGAACAAAGACGTTGATAGATTATCAAAACTGGCTCTTAGAAATCAAATGGGGAGATTAGCTTACAGTCGAAGAGAAGATGGAAATGAGGGCCCCATCCTTCACTTACAACTCTTCTAATTATGCCTCTTTTAAGTGTTATTTTTTAGTTGTTTTTTGTCTATCAGTTCCGAGAACCTCTTGTTTTGGCCTCTTTTCTTTCAGATGCATTGTCTCAGGTTTTTGTATCTTTCGGCCCTTTCTAGATATGTTGGCATAGATATAGTCATCCATATCTCCGAGAGATAGAGATATGTAGTAATTCTCTTTTGTCGAGATAGGTTCTATGTTTTCGTATGAAGTGGGCAGATCTGTAAATTTTTTATATTTTGCTAAATATAAAAGCGTAATTTTCCTGTGGAAAAAAAAGGAAGTCACTCAATGTTAAAGACAATGAAAATAAACAAATTCACACATAAATATTCCACTTGAACAAATAAAAAAAGACTTCAAATAATTTGGTATTGCTCTTATGGAAATTGAAAAAATCCTTGAACAATACACAACAGAGAATGCAAACTGCAGAGACTGCAAGCTCTGAGTTAAAAACTGAAGTTGAGATTGAAGATGCTCAAGCCAATGAAGAGAATGAGGTTCTAGGAACACATAACACTTTACATGTTGGTAAAAAAATGATAAGGGAACATTTCATTAAAAAAACTAATAATAATATAATTAGTTGAGCACGTAGAATGTAAAAATAATCTTTAGTTGAGTAATTTCGCTACAAGTGAGGTAAGCAGTAAGCATCGTTAATTAAAGACAAAAGAATAAAATATTGTTGTCAAGAGGCGAGATGGATGGGAATGTTTGAGGCAACCCTTTCATTCAAGTTAGTTTTTGAAATTTAAAAAAATGTTTTAATAATAATTATATATATGTGTGTTTATTTTTGAATTTCTTTTTAAAAGTTTTAATTATTTTTTTTACTAATGTTGAGAACAAAATGAATTTTTCATTATTTGTTCTATGTGTTCCATTATTTGTTCTAATAAGACAACCCTTGCTATGCCACCATTGTACTATTAGAGTTGTGGTCTTGAGATGGTTAATAAAAAGTTCAATATAAGGACCATGCGAAGTAAGGGATGGACATGAATGAAGATGAAAATGGGCAAATTATAAATATCTCATAATAAATTAATAAATATGTATATGTTGAGATATATATATTTGGATCTTAAGTAACTTTGCATCCAATGGTATATATTTTAGCAATACAATATGGATTGTTTTATTAGAAAGTGTTTATAAATATCTCATAATAAATTAATAAATTTGTATATGTTGAGATATATATAGTTGAATCTTAAGTAACTTTGCATCCAATGGTATATATTTTAACATATACAATATGAATTATTTTATTAGAAAGTGTTTATTGAAATACAAACAATAAAATAAGGTGATTAATCAATCTACAAACAATGAAATAAGGTGAAGGAAAATATTTGAAAATTCAAAAAGGAAAATATTTACAAACAATGAAATAAGGTGAAGGAAAATATTTGAAAATTCAAAAAGGAAAATATTTGAAAATTAAAAAAAAAAACGAGCTGAAATCATAATTGTTTATAGAGTAAATGTATAACATTCAAAGACATTTTTGGATATCGAAAACATTGAGGAAGATGGACCTCGTAGAGCTGAAAATTGTCACATGCTCCACTTTAGTGGGGAAATCCACAACCACCCATAAAAAGGTGGAGATTCAATTGTAGCTTAAGATGTTGAAACACATGTTTAGGAAAAAAACAATCATCGAATTTCTAGCAAATTTAGAACTTGAGGAAAAGGGAGATATATGTTCAAAAGTAAACCAAACAATTATAAAATAATTCGAATAAGCACGCAAGAAGATGAGCCACCATAAACAACTTGATATGCAAATGGCATGAGGTTCCATTTCCAAGATGAACTCATCTTTGTGAAGGTGCATTTCATGGATGAAGCATATCGATATGCTTTAAAGATGGAAAATAAATTAAATGACGCCAATATTAAGGAAAATAAAAGTTGTGGCAACATATCTTGAAAGGGAAGAGAGATATTTCAAAAACTACCAAGAATGTGATAGTTTTAAAAATGAGAGTGAAAAAATAATACTTTAAATTATAGAAATAATATATAAATAATTACATGATATTTATTATGTAAAATTCAAATTTGGAAAAATTAGTTAATAGATTTATTAGTTTTTTGATTAAAGTTGGTCAAGTGAGCTTTCACTCATCACTCATGTGGCCCCTTTCAATAGAGTATCATTATCTTTTTAAAGGATTTCATTGCATGTAATCCACACACTAATATCATGTGCTCTAAACCATTAGTCTTGACCTAACAACTTTGACTCTTTCACCGAGCCAATTTCAACCTAACATTCCCCTCTTTAAACTTGACTTTGTATTTTCCTTTGACCAAATTCAGTCAAACTTACAAGTGAGTTTGCAACACTTACCTTCAAGCTCTACCCCGTCTCAAAGTTTATAACTAGGGTATCTAAGACTCCAACATGTCCCCCCCATCACCTAAGTCTACCTCCAAACCTTACTGGTAATTTACCAAGGGTATGCGTGCCTAACCAGATCTTATAGTCATATGCCCATTACATGTAATAAACATTTTCAACTCCATTATAATAATTTTTTTTATTGTTTCTATCTCGACACTTATGACACCATATATTTCGCACATCCGATGCTCTCTTCATGTTGCCAATATATTTGGTCGTAGCTCACACAATCACTCTCACCCATGTTCATTTAACATGGTAAATCTTAGTGAAAGCCCCCCTTGAAATCCCAAAACTTGATTGTATTGTGCATGCTTGAAAAATCAACAAATTATTGCTAAACACTTGAGTCCAAGGGACTTCACCAATCTCGCATCAAATTTATATTTCGTTGTCGTGATCTATCCTTTATCATTGTGATCTTATGGTTAATACCTTGTTGTGATCCTTCATTCCTCTATCATCCCACGCATCGGTGAAAATAAAATCCAAACACTAGTTGTGCACCAGGTTATTTTGGATCATCATCCTGACACACTTCCATGCCATACCAGTGCTATCATCTCCAAGTTTGGTGCCATCATGTAAGCTAATGATCTAGGGATTTTCCTTTGCATCCTCCACATCCATCATTATATCCTTTACTGCCCAACCATCACTAAATATATCTAGCCCACTAAATTGAAAGGATTATAATTCACATACCAGTGCATCCTCAAATGTGCATAGTGGTTCCCAAAGCTCTACACCACCTTCACACAACGACCTCCAAGCAAGTCATCCATGCTCTGCTCCTTGTGGGATTTCTTCCATTGAAACCCTAACTCTCTACTTTGGTAGTTGTGTCACGGGGCACTCCATCTTTCTTCATCATCTTTTGCATCATTAGTAATAGACTAAGTCTATCACATGCCCAAAACAAGCCAAACCATTAGCAACAAAGGCTTCCCTCTAAAGCCAAAATCTTGTTGTGATACCAAATGATAGCTTTAAAAATGCAAGAGAAATAATAATATTTCAAATCATAATAACAACACATAAATCATGATAGGTGATTTATTGAAAAACTAGTTAATAGATCTATTGGTCCCTTGACCAAACCAAGGCAAGTCTGCCAAGTGATCCTTCACCCTTCACCTCTCCTTACATAATTGTATCACCAACTAAGTTTTAAAGACTTTCATTACATGTTATCTTTGAACTCAATACACCTTGTCACCAATACCATGTGTCGTGAAACACTACTATTAACTTAAAAACTTTGACTCTTTTAGCCACTAAAATTTAACCTAACATAGTAAATACAATGAAGAAGGAAAAGAAACAAAATCAATTTCAAAATAAGGGGAGATTTCAGAAGTAGAAATTGTATTGATAGAGACTCTTTCATGCTTAAAAAAGAAAGAAAAAGTTATTTCCTTTGTAAAAAGTTGGGAGCATAGAGATTTTGAGTATCCAAAAACAATTGATAATGGGAGGACATTAAACTAAAGAGAAAACATGGTATGCACTGAAAATATGATCAAGTTCCAAAAATAACAACCTCTTGAGCCAAAGGAACAGGAAAACCTTATGCCAAGGAGAATCTTGTTGACGTTGAAAGAGAGAACGGTGATGCATGAACATGAAAAGTTTTGAACTTTTGAGTAAAAAGGTGACCAAAGTTTTGAACTTTAGTCAATAACAACACCCTTAGCACCTTACATACAACTAACCATATTTTATATATAACTAGTGGCCTTGTTTGGCAGCTTCTCCGCATCCTTGAAAGAAGGCGTTTTAATTGATGATTTCTCTTGTAAATTCCCGGAACAATGCCATCTGCAATCATTTTGATTTTGGGGATCGTAAGAGGGATCTATGGTATTAAATCCTCTGGAGCTCCGTGGTATTATCCCTGATAGTTCCCTCTATGGTATTAAACCCTCAGGAGCTCGGTGGTATTATCCATGATAGTAAATGTAGTGTTATGGCCGCAAATGTAGTGTTATGGCTGCAGTGTGCATTGATATTATCCCTCATAGAAAATGTAGTGTTATGACCGCAAATGTAGTGTTATGGCTGCAGTGTGCATTGAGATATGAAAAAAATTAGTATGTTTTTATACATGTTTTCTTATAATGTAGATATTATTATAGTGGTTTTATTCCACTCTAATTAATGTTAGGAAACTGAAGAAAAAACCTAACAAGATTCTAATAGCAAAGAAAATACAACCAAAATTAAACCGAGAACAACAATCACAAAATTGATAGAGTGATTTATGTGGAAACTCAATATTGGAAAAACTCAACACAAGCATACAACCATCCTCTCCTCACATACACACTGCATTGCACCTCTATGGGTATGCTAGTATATATAACAATTATCACACAGTTACACGAACTAATCATAACTAGATCACATAGTTACACGACTTGTTCACTGAAGAGTGCATGCATGCACAATCTAAATTTAGTGCATGCAACTGCATGGGAAATTGGTTGGCCCATTTTCAACAATCCCCACCTTGACAACAATTTACCTGATATATCATGCCCGAATTAATTCATCACCTTTTCTACAAGCCAAGAGAATCCAAACACCATCACAACTCTGCAACTTCTCTAACAACACTGTTACGTGAACATGTCTGCACGATTCACTCCAATATGGACCATTCTGCCTCCATCAGTAACTTGTCTAATAAACTGATGCACTTGTCCATTTTGATATGTTGGAGTGTTAGTCAAATGCATAACACTTTGACCACCATGGAACACCACATCATGTATGTGTCCAAACTTAACTAATAGATCCTTGCATTCTTGCAAGACATAACCTGAGGTAGGTCTTCTCTTGTCCAAATCTCATGAATCATAACCACAGACTAAATCATTGCAATCACTATAGGTGATACTTGTGCTTCTGTGTTTGAAGCACCCATTTCCATGCTCTTCACCTAGTTTTTCCATGTGTCTACTGACAACACCAAGTGCATGTGAAATGATGACCATTTCCCATCGCAATCATCAAACTTCCTACTAGCATATAATACTCAAGACATATAACTCTTTTCTTTTTCATCAGTTAGGACATAAACCTGAAGAAAACTTACAATGGAAATCCAAAGGGATTTTACCGGTTTCACATTATTCATATCGAATTTACTGAGTATCTTCACCACATACTTCTGTTGTGATAACCGAGATTACCATGTTTTCTGTCTCTGTGTATTTCCATGCCCAATATTTATTTTGCTGCTCTCAGATCCTTCATAACAAACGTCCTAACCAAGTGAGCCAACCTGTTGATCTCAAACATGCTTGTGCTTGCTACAAGCATACCATTTAATGCCAAGATAATATAAATATACCATACACACAATGTTTATACTCTATTCTTGTAAAATTTGGCTCACCATGAAGGAATCAAACATTTTGTACCATTTTCCTGGCATGCTTTAGGCCATACAATGATTCCTGAGTTGGAAAACAAATCTTCTGTTGTGATTCTGAAATAACATTTCAGGTTGTTCCATATACATCCCCTTTTACAAAAAACTCCAAGTAAAACTGTTTTAACATCTAGTTGCACTAACTCAATATCAGGTAACACAACTAGTGCTAAGACAACATGAATAGAAACAAGCTTTTAACAATTGGTGAGAAACATTCATGGAAATCAATTCCTTCCAAATACCCTTCTGCGACCAGTCATGCTTTGAACCTTTCATCTTTTACTATGTTTGATTTTATAAAAGGAGATTCATCAAACACTGCATCTTTGTCCATAATGATTTTTTGGGTAGTAGGATCCCACAATCTGCATCCCTCAACATCATCACCATATAAAAAATATACCTATTTAATCTTGGTCCTACTTAGAATGTTGATAAAAAACATAATCATCACAACTGAATAATTTCACATTTGAGTAATTATCAGATGACTTGTTCATACCTCTTCTAGAATCTTCTAGTCTTTTGCAACCGATGGTGACCAAGTTACGAAATATCACACCTGCTTATGTCCACAACTATTGATGCAACTTGGCATTATTGAACATGCCTATTCGATCCTAGCTACCTTTCAATACTCTCCAAGTTCCATGGATATGAAACTGCCTTCATCATATATTTTCAAACACTTGATTGACCTGCCAACACATCAACCTTTCTACAAACACACCTTTCTAACCTAGACACACTTCTCTACCTTGAACTTTGCATTCAAACAACTTTGATCAAATTCGGCCAAACCAATCCAAGTGAACCTTTGCCGCTCACCTCCAGGGACTTTACACTGGAGTCTCAGTGCTCGACCTTAACATGAACATTCCCTTGACCAAATCCGACCAATCTGGCCAAGTAAGCCTTCATCGCTTACCTCCAGGCCCATTTACAATGGATTTCACCAATCCTTTTATAGGCTTCATTACATGCAATCCATGGACACAATACCACGGCCTACCCAAAAAACATGGACCTGAAAAACCACGTACTTTGACCTAAAAACTGGATTTAACTCATTAACTCTTTCACCGAGTCAAGGTTAACCCAACATACATCCCCCCCCACACAAATTTAGTCTACCTAAATTTTTGTCTAGACTTTTCATATGTGACCTGATAAACAAGGGTACACATGCCTATCCAGGTCTTACAGACGGATGTCCTTTTACATGTGATCAATAATTTTTACAACTCCAAAGTAAATACAATTTTTATTTTCTTTTATTATTATTTGAAGGTGACTCAACCATCACTGCTGTTAAGCCCTAATATTGGCTCATTACCCCTTAATTGGGGCATATTATAATACTAATGTTATTTTATTTATGTCGGCTTTAGGCCATTAGTTATAATTATACCTCCTAGTCTCCTATATATACCAAGGAGACATTTTCATTTTGAATCATCATGCACTTGAACATTTAAGTGGGGTAAAAGGAGGTTGCCCCCTTGAAGAGGCTTATTATCTGAAATTATCTCTTTTTCAAGGCATTGAGTACTTTTTTTGAGGTTTTTCTATGATATATTGATATTTGGTTCTTAACATATGGTATCAGAGCTCAAGGTCTTGGGGTTTCGCTGCTACATCTGACACACCTTGGAATTTTCACTATAACTTTTTTTCTACAATGTTTCAGAAGGAACGGTTTGGAGGATATTTATTAGATGGATCAAGGTATGTTGGGTTCAAAATTTAGCTTCTAAGGACTTATACTATCGAAGATACAGACTATACAAGATAGGATTCTGGAATCATCCTGAACTGAGTCATTGCGGAATTTTCGCTATAAAAATTTTTCTGTAACGTTTCAGACCCTGAACTCCAGAGCCTATTTATAGAAATTAGTAAGGTATCTGTGGTAAAAATTTCAACTTCTGGGTCATCATAAATTTGTAGATACACCCTATGTAAGATAGGGTATCTGACTAGTCCTATTGACTAGTATTAAGAAGGTGTTCCAGGTAAAAAAATCATAACTTCTTCCTAGAGTATCCAAATTGTGTGGGACTAGTTTCATTGGATCATGGATAGTCTGTAGTATTTCTGGTGCGAGTTTCAGAATTTTATATCAATTATTTTGTGCGGGGCACACTATACAAGTGAGATCTCCTAGAAAGGACAAAAATCGGCAAGTTGTGGGGAACTTACCATAAATTCCACTTGGCACATCCAATTTTGATCAGACCTGTGGCATTGCAGAGAAGAAATATGAGAGAACTACATAAAATAAAGTTTCATACCTATAAGTGCCGAAACTTGGGAGATACAATAGAAGAAATATTGTCTAGCAGAACCACCTCAAAATCAAGGTTCAAAAGTGATACTTGGCCAACAAGCCACCAAAAAAGGGAACTTCTACACCAAATAAGCCTCCAGAAAATCCTACTTGCACTCTTGATGAAGGTGAAGAAATGCATAGGGACATAAATGAACTACAAAAGAAGATGGATTCAATGGAATTTATGTTGGATACTAAGATGGATGGTTTAAAAGGGGAGATCATGGAAGCATTGAAAAATTTTGTAATAGAGAAGACACCTGAAAGTGAAAATGCATCCCATGAAATTCATGATGAGGACACAAGGAAGGTGAATCAAGAATGGAGAA
>ML788403.1:418165-439476 GCA_009831015.1 Picea engelmannii
TTTTACCATGACTTTCTAGCCAAAGGCTAATCTTCTTTTCCAAAATAATTCCATAAAGCTTGGCTAAAATCAGGCTAATCATAATGGTCCTATAATTAGAGGGAATGTTTCTATCCCCATTTTTAAAAATAGGAACAATGAGGTGTTGCATCCAGGGTTTAGGGAAGCCCTGCTTGACTGCTAAATTTAAGAGCTTGTGTATGTGAGGGATAAGGATTGGCCCTCCGATTTAAAAAATTTCAGCTTGGTAGCCTTCAGTGTCCTTAGCTTTCCCATTTGCGATCCTCTTAACCCTGAACTCTATGTCATCTAAAGAAAACACTTCTTCCTTTGTAGGGACAATAGGAATGGTGTCCATGGAATTAGGGAACTGGTAAAGACTTTTAAGGTAGGAATTCCAGTCCCTTAATGGAATCTTATTATTTTCTTTAGTATTGCGTTTTAGAATTTGGCTCCAGAACTTCTTAGGATCCAACTTCTATAGTTGTGAAAGTTTCTCTTGCCTTTTATTGATATAGTATTTTTTTTTCCTTTTAATTAGGGCTTTGTATGCATTGATCTTATCTAGTTTTAAGGACTCATTAGAAGCATCCCTAATCGCTTTCCTAGAAATTTTATATTCTTTATCATACCAAGGGTTGGTTGTTCTATTATTCTTTTTATAGGAAACCTCGAAAGAGAACTTGTTAATAGAAGTGGAAAGGGTAGTTTTAAAATTATGATAGAGTTTTTCAATCTTGTCCTTATAAGTTAGGAGGTTTAATTTACTATTTAAATCCTTTAAGAAGATGTCAACTTTACTTTTGTCAAAGCACAAATTCCTTTGATTATCAGAATTCTCTTCAATGGTGCTCCTATGCATGGAAAATTTTAGATAAAGGGTTAAAGGTTTATGATCAGAGTCAGGCTCATGGTCATTTAAAAGGTCAAAAGTTTCTATTTGGTTGGAAACGAGGATATCAGATACCACATAATATACAACACTACTACCTAGCCCATGAATACAGGTCATTTCATTGGAGTTTGGACACTTCATTACTACATTGAAAATTATTAGGTCTTGAGAGCTGCAGTGTAACATCCCGCTCTTGCACGCACTGAGTGAACTTATTCTTTGTGGACACTTGTGTGCAAGTGATCTGGGTCATTATACTATTGGTTGTTTTGATTGTGATGATGAGATATTGTGGATTTGATGATATGATATTTTGTTGTATTTACATAGATAGGTGCTATTGACTGGGTTCTCCTAAGTGTGTAGAACTCTGGACATTGAGGATGTCGAGGCATCGATGAAATTCCTTGGACTCCAGATCGATTCAGGGAGTGGACTGTTAGGGCTTGAATGTTGTTTATGTGAAATATGTACATATGATTAGATGTTATGATGATTCATTATTATTTTTGACATGATTCGTTGATGGATGCAGGCTGACGATAGCTTGCCAACCAGACTCAGATTTGGAGTAGAGGGGTCACACATGATAACCAGATACATTGAGGGAGAGGTGTGGCAACATCCCTGCCACAACCTACTAGCACTCCTGTCAAGGATCGAACTGTAGGTTAATGATTACCTAGTTTGAGAAGACCAACGATGCCATGAGGGAAGAATGTGACAGTCACTCACGACGATTCTAAGGGGCGTGCAATAAAAGAGGGTTCTTATTCCTTAGAGGCCCTTAGTCTCCCACAAGATCACTTGATGGAGTATTGACTCCAAGGGTTTGATGTCTACCAAATTCAGTCAAGAGGCCTGTGGCACTGTTGGAGAACGCAATGCATCTTTAAGGGCATGCCATACAAATAAAATGGAAAGAGGCGAATGGCACCCTTGGAGCACGTAGTGCTACCTAAAGGCCATGTTGTGATTTTAACTGGTAAGTTAATAAACCTAGTCCCAAGAAAACTATGCCTCCTTAGGACCTCGTTGGCCTTAAAATAAATAAAGTGATGAGTAAGTTTAATAACAAATTTTCCCTTAAGAACTCTCGTCAAGCCTAGTGAATTTAAAACCTAGGTCTAAGTAGAACCTATGAACAAAAATAATTAAACATATAACAAGAAGGGGGTAAAGAAATTCAAACTTTTATTATTAAAGTAAAAATTATAATGGAGGATTAAATTTATTAAAATGGGTAAATGGTTGTTTTTATCTACACTTGCTAAATTGTTTTTTAGTTAAAAAGGAAAAAGGGTAAATGGTTGCTTTTATCTACACTTGCTAAATTGATTTTTAGTTAAAAAGGAAAAAGAGGGAAGCTTAAAATAAAAGGAAACTTAAAGAAGAGGGGAAACTTAAAGAAAAAGGGGAATGTCCAACTTAGTAAGGAATCTAGCCTTTGGGACTTTCTATTTATGAAATCCACTAGAAAATAAGTAAGGCGTAAGTCATTTAAGAATTGTAAGGGAATATTGGGACACCGAGGAGCATTTTTAGAAATGCTTTTAGGTGGATGAGGGAAATATGAATAATTAATTAATTAATAAAATTGATTTTTTGGTGCAACTAGGGGATCGGGCGACATGTGTATGGGGGACGTTTTTCCTAATTAAATAAATGAAAAAGGAATCTAATGAGGGTTTTGGAAACTAATGACTAAGAAACTCTATAAAAGAGATGGTGAAGGAGGAGTATGGATCACATTTGGCTTGCATAACGTTACGCTGTCAAAATTTATCTTGACTGAGTTTTCGCCTGTGGGAGTTGGGATACCCAACTCGGGTAACGAGTGTTGGCTCGACCTTGTGAGGTGAGCTGGGTGCTAGTATTCTCTGGTATTGTGTGCATGGCCCCTTTGCGGCTCGGGGGGCTCAGGGGTAAGAAGAGTACCCCTAGAATTGGCTGGGAGGTACCGGTGAGGTCTCATCGGCCGAAAAGTGGGATTTGGACAGAGAGAATGTGCGGGAGGACATCTTCGATTCTTCATCGTTGGTAAAGGTACGCCTGTTAAAGTTGTTATTGTTAATAAAATTTAATTTACACCTGTTTATATTAATGTATTCGGATGACGATTTCATTGCCATGAGATTTCCTTAAGAATTCTATTATCAATGTAATCTCCTTGATGCTTGATTCATCCTGTAAGAAACCTTGCTATCCACAATATCTTTTATTTCTGATTTACTGTCTAATTGCGCATGGCCAAAATGAGCCCGATACTCAAAACCTTGCCTATGCTCTTGTATCTCCTGCATGTGTTTTCTTCATTCCTTGATTTCATTTTTTTCATTATTTTGTTTTCCACAAAGAAGGTATGGATGCAAATTTGTGTTTTTATCATCTCTTCATTTATCCTTTAAGATATTAGTTTGTGTCTGAGAAGTCGTCCAGAAGCCGAAAATATTGTCTTTCACTCCGATGTTAAATATTTGTATTCAAATGTCCTACTTTCCTGTGCATGAAGAATAACTGTAGGATCATTTCTTTGCCCAACAAGGAATTCTCTCCTGGGCGTATATTCCCTCCTTAGCCTCTGCGATTATTGTGAACTACTTTTTGCAATTTCGTTTTTTCAATTCGCCCTGAATTTGTGATCTTCCCACAATGAGGTTACTAACTAACTTATGTGTTTTCCCTTGCATATGTTGCCTTCTTGTTCGCCCAAATTTTTATAATATTACAGTTCATGAAAGTAGATCCTTAAATTTGGACTCCTTCTATTTCAAATTTCAAGGATTAGTATATCATTGATCAAGAACTCACTTAGATCTGTGTAAACCTGGGTTACCCATTCATTCTCAGTCGTATTCTCAGGTGAATGTAAATTGCGAGTACCAACTCTATTAAGTTAGAATCAATGTGTTAATCAAGCTAATTGGTTAAAAAATTAGTTTTTGGCTATTATTGTACTCAGTATTCGTGCGGTCTATTTTTAAAAGTAATTTTTTTTTATTAATGTTTCCAGTTGATGAATACATAGCATGTTGGTTGGTGTTTTATTGGTAACTTTAGGCTTCGTAAGTTTTTGAGTGGTATTGATCTATCATTTCTTGTCATCAATTGTGTCGTGTTTATGTTCCTATCCATGATTCTCATTTTCATAATATAAAACCCTTCATATTAGTTAGAATCTAACAAAACTTTGATCGCTACAGGAAGGATGCTCACAATTCTGTTTGTTCCATTATCTGTTTCACTGGGACACTATGTTATAATTGTAGAAGACCGGGACATCTTGCTAAGGAATTCCCTGGTATAGGTCCTATTTGTCTTTGTTGTAAAATTGTTGGTCATGACGTTGAGGATTGTCCAAGGACGATTGCTAAAGTTGAAAGGATGAACATGAGACAAGAAAAAGAAAGTCAGGAGACTAAGAGCATGTTGGAGAATCATAAAGAGAACAAATAAGAGGAAGTTCAGACTACATTTTTGCAGTTGAAAGAAATGATGGATGTTCATAAAGATATCAATTTACTAGAGATCTTGAAAGTAAAACAGCTCATAAGTACAAGAATAGAAGACTTCGACATAGACCGTGTCTTGGATAAGGAAACACCAGTGAATATTATGATAGAAGATACTTGGGAAATTTTGGGAAATCCTATTGTGGTACATTCATTGGGAAGGATAGGCTTATTTAAGGAAAAGATTATAACCTTATACGAAAGAGTTACTAATGTACCTATTATTATCCATGGAACATCGACTGAAGAGGAATTTGAAGTCATTAAGTTTGTTGATAACAATGCCCCTTTCCCACTTTTGTTAGGAAAGACTTGGATTGAGAAGGATCATATCAAAAGAAAAGCAGAGGAAGAAGTTACAGAAAAGAAAAAACAAGAACTAAGGGATTTCATTGCTAGAAAAATAGACCGACTAATAGAAGAATGGGAAGATAAGTTGAAGCAACATAAGGCAAGAGAACTAATTGTCGAGGTTGAAAGAACGCAAGAAGGTTTGAAGGACCTATCTATGCAAGAAATAAGAATACCCACCTTGGAATTAATAAGAGGAGGAATATTAACTTCAAACCCTTTGAGAACACATCAACAATGCAAATTAATCATGCTAGGAGAAGATAAGAATAAAAATGGAAAGAGGATTCCATAAACTGTTAGAGAGACTCAAATTATAGAGAAGAAGGGAAGGAATATCAATAAAAAAAAAGCCAAGTTAGAAAAGCTACAAAAAGATACAGAGAAAATATGGAAGACTTCACAGACTGGAACCTCGCAGGAGGCAGGTTCATCAGATTTGAACCTCGTCGGAATAGCAGGACCGTGTAGAATGGGACTTCACACTGGCGAAGCTATATGATCATTAGAGGCGCTCTGGTTGTTAGAAAGATGCTCGAAAATGGCTAGGAAAAACATTTATGGGTGGATGAACCACTTTTGGGATGTTGAGACCGCGCCATAATGGACATATTCACATTGATGGAAGAATTCCTTCCCGTTGGAAGAATCTGTTACGATGCTCGCTTATTTAACCCATAGGAAACTATGGCGGGACCACTTTTTTCCACCCTTGATTAACTGAGTTAACAAGAGAGTTGATTGTGTTTCGAGCTGTGTTATCAGAAACTAGATGTCGTTGTCCGTTTGTCTACCCCGCTTAAACGTTCGCCTACCCTGACCTACCTGTTTAATAGTGAGAATGTCGGGTGAACCCACTGAGTTAGAAAATTCCGTCGAGGAGGTTCTTAAGAAGTTCATGGCTGATAGAGCTATGTCTGAAGGAGTACAAGCATTGTCGACCAGGGGACTGCAGGCTTCCCCTTTGACTGGACGATGTTCTGTCCATACCAACCTTGCAACTGAGAAGCGAAGTAAGCATCATGATGATCTAGCTAATGCGAAGTAGATATCTTCTATCTTACCAGACTATATTCCACTGTTGGATGGAACGGTTAACCACCACATCATCCCATGCGACTATGAGTACACCATGATCACCCCGTACATCCTGAAAGGAATATGCGTAGTTGGGAGTCAGTTAGGACAGATCCCACTACCGAAGAACAACGAATTCAACCTTGGAGATAGAAAGAACTATAATATGCTCGCACCCCACCGGTACTTGAAAAAGACTACTAGGAAGAATCCGTGCCTGGTCTCCCAGCCATGGATTAAGGAGCTCACACAGTCCACTATACTAAATGTGATGAAGATTCCCCATTTTGGTCGCCACCAAGAGATTAACGCTTGCATTAAACTCCTCTTGTCGTGATACCATGGAATATACCTGTGGATTGACCGTCAGATTACTGTGGATCCGACAATGATCCACTTCATTACAGGATTAAGAATGAAGGGACCTGACCCTCAACAGTTTTACCCAAGGAAGGTTTCAGACAGCTCCCTGGCACAACGCATCAAGGAGCCTTACAAAGAAGTCGAAAAGGGAAAGAGAGGCTACAAGGTAGCCTTTATCCAGGATGGCACAGTGTGCCTCACTTACCAACTCATAAATGACAAGCTCGTAAGAAAGAACCACCCCACATAGGTCACTGGGTTCATGGTGAATCTCGCAGGAAAATGTGTGGAGGGCATGCAGATGAATTGGACGAGTTACCTCGTCAATGAACTTGAGAAATACTGTCGTGAAGCTGAATATCAGGGATATGAATTCCACTTTAGCTGGCTACTCATGTTAATTGCATTTGTTGCTTGGGAAATGCCTGAAGGAGCCACCTTTTCGGAGATTGAACCATCAGATTCATTGGCCGCTAGGTTTGCTACCTTGTGTTACACCAATGACATGTCGAAACAATGGCATTCGAACGTTGTGCTCCATGCATATTATCAGTAACTGAAGGTTTTCATTGAAGCATTTTCACGCATGACACCATGCACCTTGCACCAGTACAAACCGATAGCCAAGTTCCATGCAAATCTACATTTTATCTATATCACTGCACACATAGACAAGAGCAAGGAAGAGTTATAGTCATATTACAAGCTGACAGACAAAGACATGGAGCAGATCACAAAGGAGTGGCTGAAGGAGTTCCTTGTACCTATTGTTGATGCAGAACTCTCCAACAATGACATCATAGGAAGTCCCCTCGTCACCCAGGTATAGCATGTCAAATAGTCCAGTGTGAAGAAGAATAAGAAAAAGGAGGAAGTCCATAATATAGAGACTAATGAGGAGAATAACACCTTTGAAGAAAATGGATTAGTCTCTCTAGGAGGAGGAGACAAAGCAAATGGACAAGGAGGAGGGGATGAAGGAGAAAATAAAGGATAAGGCGAAGCTACAACGCCAAAAGATCCCCCTGCTGAAACAATAACACTGCATAAGAGGAAGGTTTCTTTGCATAAACCTTCAGCAAGAAAGAAGATGTGCACTAGCAAGCCCTAGTTAGAGGCCACACTCATGGAGGACGACATCAGCTTGTTCCACGGAGCCATGGAGGATGATTCTGAGGACATCTTGTAGAGATATGGAGTGAACAAGGAGGAGTTTTATGAAAGGGTTGAGAAGGAACTAAAGGAAATACAACAAGCTATTCAATCAATCCGTGCAGTACCTACTGCACCTTCCTCATCGGATACTGCATAATTGGGGGATGAGCTAACCCAATTGAGAATACTTGCAGATGTGATTGAGGCTCGACTTAAAAAATTCCAAGAAGAAAAGAAGAAGGCTATAGAAGCCTTGAAACAAGATAAAGAGGAAGTCTGAGAGAAATTATGCGTAGCGCGGTACTGTGTAACCGCCTATGAAAATGAGAAGGAATATTTTTAGGCAATGGTCTAGGAGGAAAAAGTCCAGCTACAGAGAGAAAAGGAGTAGTTTCTCGCAGAACGAGCCATGGTTAAAGAAGCTATGAGTAAATCACTTCTCTCTATTCCAGGCTTGGCACAAGAGGAACATGAGTCAGTCGAGGTTCAAGTGGTGAAGCTTGTTGAGGCCATCTAATAGCTTCAAGCAAAGATAACAGAGTTGGAAGTCCAAGTAGTACCAATCACTCCATAGGAAGTGCGTGATCATATGGAGGAAGCCGCTAAGAATGCATTTGCAAGGATTAGAGTCCTCGCATCATAATGAAAACATTTGAGCGATAGAAGCGCGCATACTTATGAACGCCTTGCAGAAGATCCAAAGCTAAGTAAATTAGAAGTACAGTTACAAGAGGTGAAACGACATGCCTCCTCCATGCAGACGCAGATGAAGTTTATCACCGCAGTTGAAAGAATGAAGAGGTCCCAGGAGCAGCGCGCGATACAACAACAGATTACTACCATCCAGGGTAGAGTAATGGAAGTCGCACAGAAACTACAACCTGTGCAGGATGAAGCCTGCAAGTTGTTTGAATAAATTGAAGGACAAGGCTCACAATTAGACCAAGTGGTTATGACAATAGAACAACACCTGGAAGGGCCTGTTATAGTGAAGATGATCCAATATCTTGCTTAGCAAGAGGCTCAGGAGAAGCAGTAATTTGAGGCAGCTCGAGGCCTTCGAAGAAGCATTGCCCAGACCTGAGTGACTTGGGACGAGTCACAGGTGAGTGTTGGGGGCCTATTGGCCCTCAACCAAGTTTTGAGGAAACCTTAGTTAGGTTTGGCCCACTTGTGGACTTCGACAGACTGGTCGAAGATGGAGCACCCAGGAGGAGCTGAGATCACGGATCTCACTTTTTTCGGGATATGTGGACACAACGAGGGGTTCCTTAGCATTTTTTTAATGAGTTATGGGATGTCGGCCCATGGGTTTACCCATGATTAGGCCTTATTGTAAAAGTATAAATAAGTAAGAGTGTAATGTAGAAAAGAGTGAAGAGAATAGAGAGAATAGCTTGGAAGGCTAAGTGCAAGTAGTTCTAAGTTGCTTTGTGCAAACAAATGTGTATGTAAGGCTTTGTGCTCGGTAAAGGAGTTGGCTCTGTGCCTTGACCTAATTTTGGGAAGGAGGATCTGGTGCTCAGTGCATAGATCTCATGTCCTCTGTGAAGCTTGTCTCTGTGGATTAGTGCACAGGAGCGGGAGAATGTAAGAGATTGAAGAATAATAAAGAAGACAAAGCAGTTGGTGGACGTAGCCCCACACTGGGGTGAACCACGTATATCTTGTGTCTCTGATTTTCCTTGTGCTTTGTTGGTTATGTTATGAATCTTCTCAGTTCCTTAAATGTTATGTATGATAGATAGATCTATTGCTTCTTAGTGCTTTACTTGTGAATGAATCCTAGATATAACTTAAGGCTATGTGCTAAGTGGTAGTAGTGCTTAAGATTTATTGTTACTATGTCGATCTATCTTAGGCTTTGTTCTGTGACGTTAATGAAGCTAATGAATTAATTCATATCACCTTCGAAGTGTTGATAGAATACTCTACGAAGTGTTATTATCACATATCTGTGTCCCAGCTTGGTTACAGACACTTGAGTCCTGTAACCCCCCCTTCTTCTACCTCAGGTGAGACTTCTCCTGCTCCCAGGTGTTTCCGAAAGTCTCGGTAGTTAGGTTTGTGTTGGTGTGCTGTTGAAGCATTGCACCTTGGGTATGCCCCTGTGCCAACATTTCTTTATATATTCTGCAATCATGGATATTCATTATATATTTTTTATATATTCGATATGAAAATTATGTAGTAATTATTCTTTATATGTTTGAATTTATAATTAAATAATAAATATACAAAATTCTTAAAAAGGATATGGAAAACACACCTAGAATATCCAATAGTTACTATAAGAATAAACAATTGAGAACGTTTGCCTTGCTGTAACTGTTCCTTTCGATGGTTCCCAGCCATTGACAGCGCTGAGTTGTCAGAGAAACAATTTTAATATCCAGCTATTGACAACGCTGAGTTGTCAGAAGACTGGCAGGAACGAATTAAATTTTCGTATATTAATAGCTGCAATGATAATAGATTAATTGTTTAATTGAAATGGTAATAGATTAATTAATTGAAATGGTAATAGATCAATTGTTGCAATGGAATAAATTAATTGCCGCAATGATATTAGATTAATTGCATAATTGCACGGGTAATAAATTAATTGCTTAATTGAAATGGTAATAAATTGATTAATTACAATGGTAATAGTTCACTCATTTGCAGTTAGTCATAATGGTTAACAACTAATGGTTTATGGTTTATTTGTGTAATAGTTTAATGGCTTGCACAAGATTAATGGTTGAAGGTTCAATAGTTTTATTTTCTAAATTGATTAATGGTTTAACAGTTAAATGGTTACTATGTGCCTTGTGCCTTGAGTTGAATTGTAGATGGTGGTTGGTCATAATTGTTACACCACATATGATTTCCTTGTAGGAAAACAAGAAACCCTTCGGTTAGTTGCACAAATTAAATTTGAATGATGTTACCTTGTGTCTTGTTGACTTGTTGATTGGGTGCTTGGGTATAGTCTTCGTGTATTTATTGACAGATAATTCGGTCTCCTAGTGCGAGGGATTTTGCTTGGATTAAAGGTCTAGATATGTTATGTTGTGTCATGGTTACTGTCACGCATATCGCCTTGTGACATCATGATTCTGTAGAAATTTTAATACAAATTATGTATTGCCTGGATTCTCCTGATCTAACAATTATATGTCACTGTTAAATACATAATCAATTCTACTAAAATTCTTGTGGAATTAAAAACACGATCACCAATTGCAATATCAAGAAGAAAGATCAATCACACATAACACATATGTTTTTACCGGGAAAGCATAAAGCTAAAAACCCCACTATCATATATTATGTATATATCATGAATCATGAAACAATCTCATACAAAACTCTAATCCAAGAGCTCTCAGTACAATATACAATCGTCTCACACTATCATGCAAAAATTAACAAATTCATGTGCCAATTTACTACTTCCAGACAACCTGCCTCCTCTGCGCAATCCCTGCTAATGGAAATCCCTACAATGAATGAATTCCTCTTTCCTAGGCTGCTCATTCCTCATGGGCACATCCAATGTGTGTGTGGTTTCATGAGTGCACTCACTAATGTCACAACTGATAGTCAAACTATCCCTTTCACCTGTTATCTCAACTGGGTCTCCACTGGATCTGACATGCATGTAGTTAACAGTGGTAAATATTCAGTTACATGTGAGATCACTGATTGTGAATTAATTAATAATTAATTCACTGATCTCTCACTAGTCTAAGTTCAGTTACAACTAGTACAACTGAGCTTAACTCACTGAACTAAGTTAAACTACTTTACAACTCACATAACTACACATCCAACTCTGTTACTACTTCGAATCACTCAGTTACAACTAATTCGACTTGCATGTCCCACCAACCAACCTTTGAACTAGAATTTCCTATAGCTAACTGATTTGCCACTTCAGTTAACTATTTCCAAGTGCTCATTGAGAATAGATTAATATTTATTGTCCAACTATTATTAAGGGATAATAATAGTCGACATACATCTATAAATAGAATTTGCTCACCATCTATAAATAGACATCATCTATAAATAAAATTTGCTCATCATCTAAAAATGGACTTCCACCTAAAAATAGCCTGAGGCTCCATCCTAGTGTAGGTGCATAATTTTCACTAGGATCTTCTTGTTGAATCTCAACAGATTCTTGATGAGGGGATCATTGCGCACCCTGATTGATAGATGTGAATGATAAACTGGCCAGAGTCTTGTACTTACCGATGTGGGCATATTGTTCGTTGTAATTAATGTTGGTACTTGGTTCTGTAACACCTTATTGTGTTTGGTTTTTCTCGCCATATAGGTTTCTAGTTACAGGTCGTCGAAGCCATTATGTCAGGAATGTTGATGTTTCCCTTTAGCTTGTAGTTGTTTTCTTGCTTGTGTCAGGCGGGTAACCATTTTTATTTATCTATTTGATTATCACATGCTTCGTCTAGTGCATGATGTGCTATTATGTTGGGTCATTGTTGTATGTTGCCTGATTTTCCTGCGTTGTGTCCATCGTCAAGTTGTGTTGATTAATTATTTTCATTGTTGCCTTCCTACTAAAAAAAAAAAAATCACTTTCTTTGTGTCACATGTAGTTGTAACGATGGGGGTCTCTACATATGGTATTAGAGCAGGTTCAACCCACAACTTGGGATCACTGCGGCTTCCCTTGATTTGAAAATGATTAAAATGTTGCTAATTAATTTGACTTGTATTCATGCAGGTAATAATGGTTAGAGGACACCACGGAGGCAGACGACAGGGTGTTAGGGGAGGAGGCGCGATGCCCCCAGTAGCATCCATGCCCGAGGGGTCTAACCCCCAGGGAGACAAACATGTTTTCAGGAAGGAACTTATAATTATGGTTGATGTGGTTGGGATGATGAGGTCCTTCTAGTGAATGTCTGAGGCACTAATCAACCATTTGGATAGAGATGAGGCCAGGGCACCGACACCCCCTGAGGGTCCACCGCACACTCTGGTTGGTACTAATATTATTCACCGTGAACTCGAGAAGGTCAAATTTCTAGAGTTCTTTGGTGCCCCGAACGGTGCAGTCGCCGAGGCATGGTTGGAGAATATGGAGATGTGATTTTCACTTCACGACTATACCTCCAACATGAAGGTCTGCATGATGGTATTTCAATTGAAGGGGAGCACTCTTCTATGGTGGAAGACACTCTTGCCACAATTGAACATGGCCGTTGAAGACGTGTCATGGGAAATTTTCGAGGGACAGTTCCAAGAGAGGTATCTATCTGAGTAATTCATTGAGTGTCAACTCAACGATATCAATGCCTTGTGACAGGGCGGTCGTACGGTGCCCAAGTACGAGCTTGTTTTATGGAGCTGCTTCGTTATGCTCCACACCTTAATACAATGAAACTTAAGGTCAGCAGGTTCATGTTTGGCCTTAATGGAAGCATTTGTGCAAAGGTTAGGATTCTGATGCCTCAAACCTTGCATGACATTGTCCAAAAGGCCCTCATAGAAAAGGAGAAGTTTATCAGTGGGGGTCAGAGAAAGACTCTTGCGAGATCAATGGGGCAAGTGTCATATGGTGCACAACAGCATTAGAAACTAGCTATAATTCACCAGGATATCGTGGCTTCCAGAGAGGATCCACTTTCACTACACCTCAATGACCAACACCTCAGCAGCAGACTCCTTGTTGAGGACCACAACACCAGAAGCAACGTCAACTGCAACAACAACAGTTTAGGCATGTTTAGTAGAACAGACCAGGGTTCTAGGCCAGTGGGCCATCAACTTCTACTTCGAGTACCAGGAGTACTGGACCGAAGAAAGGGTTTTGGACATGTGGGGAACCACATTGCCAGTGTGACTGCTCAGTGGAGAGGACTAGAGCATCTGGATCATCTGGACCCACTACCGTGGGAGATTTGGGCAAGGCCCATCAGATTCATGCAACAGTGAATAACCACCAGGAAGAGCACCAGTCGAATGTGCTTGAGACATCAGGGACCATCCCTGACCAGACCCTTAGTAATTTGATATATCCAAGTGCTCCAAAGAGTTTCATTTATGGGGCAACACTAAAAAGAATTAAGGTAAATGCAGTCGAACAAGACGAGTTTAGATTTGTAGAAATGGCTTCGAGAGACAAACAGAAGGTTGGTGGGAAGGTTACGGGTTGTAGCCTTAACCTAGGAGAGTTTTTCACTGGGGCCAACCTATATGTCACACCCTTAGGGTATTATGACGTCATGATCAATATGGACTGGTTGGAATCGCATGATGTGATACTTGACTGTAAGATTAAACGGTTGAGCTTGGTCGATGATGAGGGACAGAGACGCGTGATGGTAGGTCGGAACCAGAGAGTCCTTGAGGTTCATCTCTTCCTTGCAGCTACGAAAGAGCATGTGCAAGGGATGTAAGATTTATGCGATCCTTGTGTTAAACGAGAAGGGATTAGCGGAAGCTCTAGAACACCTTCTGGTGGTGAGAGAGTTTGTGGACACCTGGGATGCCTCCAGAGAGTAAATTGTAATTTACCATCAACCTAAAACCAAGAACTAAATCGATAGAAAGAACGCCTTATTGAATGTCGACGCCGGAGTTACAGGAGTTGAAAATGCAACTGAAGGAGTTTTTGGACCTAGGAATTATACGTCCAAGTGTGTTACCATGGGGTGGGCATGTTATCTTCATATGAAAGAAGGATGGGTCGTGGAGACTATGCATTGAATATCGTCAATTGAACAAGGAAACAATCAAGAATCAATATCTGTTGCCAAGGATTGATGATCTATTTGATCATATGAAGGGTGTGATGGTGTTTTCATAGATCAACTTGAGATCAGGGTATCACCATTTACAGATCAAGGAGTACAACATCCCTAAGACTGCCTTTAAAATGAGGTTTGGACATTATGAGTTTATTGTTTTATCGTTTGTACTGATGAATTCCCCAGGGGTATTTATGAGTTTAATGAACAGGGTGTTCCGCGAATACTTGGACAAGTTTGTCCAAGTATTCATTGACGATATTTTTATTTACTCTCGGACAATGGAGGAGCATGAAAAGCACTTACACATGGTACTACAATGTCTAGGAGAGAAAACATTGTATGGGAAGCTGTCTAAATGCTTGTTTTATCAATCGAAGATTCACTACTTAGGGCATGTCATCTCTGGCGAGGGTATCATTGTGGATCCATCAAAGGTCGAGGATATTGTGGAATGTCCTGCACTGATGAATGTCCCAGAAGTGCATAACTTCATGGGTTTAGCAGGATACTATTGATGGTTCGTCGAGGGTTTTTTGAAGATAGTAAATTTGATCATGGAATTGCAGAAGAAGAACAAGAAGCTTGTTTGGACCGAGAAATGCACGGAGGCATTTTGGAGGCTCAAGGAGTTGTTGACAACAACACTGATACTAAAGGTCCATGACATGGAAACAGACTTCTTGGTATGCACCGATGCATACAAAGAAGGCTTAGGTGGAGTCTTGATGCAAGATAGTCGAGTGATCACTTACATCTCGAGAAAGTTGAGAAGGCATGAGGAGAACTATGAAACACATGATTTGGATTTGTTAGCCATTGTTTATGCCTTGAGAGTTTGGAGACACTACCTTATCGGACATAAATTTGAACTAAAAATGGACCATTGTGGACTACAACACATCTTTACGCAAAGCGACTTGAATGCATGACAACAACGTTGGTCAGAATTGCTTAGGGAGTATGATTTCGATATCACTTATATAAAGGGAACAATGAATAGAGTGGCTGATGCGTTGATTCAGAGACCACACATATTTTCAGTGCTACCTCTTCAGATGAATCTATGTGAAAAGATTCTAACTTTTCAGCGCGACGATGACTAGTACAAGGAGGTCAAGGATTTTATCGGACAAAACAAAATGATGGTACCAAAATTTGAGGGATTTACTGTGGACAATGACGAATTATTGAGATTTAAAAATAAAAATTATGTACCACCCAATGACGAGTTGAGGAGTTTGATCCTAAATGAGGCTCATAGTGTAGTGTACATGGCTCATCTTGGAGTCACGAAGATGAGGGCAGACCTTAAACCCTTATTCTTCTGGAAAGGAATGAAGGAAAACATAGTCAACTATGTGGCAAAATGTCTACAATCTCAGTGGGTGAAGGCTAAACATAGACATATGGTGGGATTACTACAGCCACACGCTATTCTGGAATCGAAATGGGAGGTCATTTCGATGGATTTTATTGTTGGATTTCCACTGACGACAAGAATACATGATGAAGAGTGCTCATTTTATTCCTGTGTGTACGATGTATCAGAAACCTGACATAGATAGAGTTTTTGTTAGTGAGATTGTGAAGATGCATGGCATTCCTAAGAGGATTATATCTGATAGAGGATCGGTGTTTACAGGACGATTTTGGACTAGTTTCCAAGAGGCCTTGAGAACCGAACTTAACTTTAGTACTGCATATCACCCGGAGATAGACGGCCATACCGAAAGAAAAAACCAAATATTGGAGGATATGTTGTGTATGTATGTTATGGACGAACAAAAGCATTGTGAAAAGTTCTTTCCACTGGTAGAGTTTGCATACAACAACAGTTATCAAAGCACTATTAAGATGGTACCTTTTGAGTTTCTTTATGGTCGACCATGTCAGACACCTTTGAGTTGGGATCGACTTGAGGATAGAGTCCTGGTGGGACCATAAGCGATCCAACAAATGGAATATCAAATGAAAATGATAAGACAAAGGATCAAGGAAGTGCAGGATCGACAAAAGAGTTATGTCGATGTGCATCGTGTCGATCGTAGTTATAAAGTTGGGGATCGAGTCTTCTTGCGGGTGAAACCGCATAAGAGTTCGATCAAGTTTGGAAAGGGTGATAAACTCTTTCCTAGGTTTGTGGGACCTTTCGATATTGTGGAAAGAAAGGGGCTCATGGCCTATCAACTAGAATTGCATGACTCTTTGAGCCGTATGCATGATGTTTTTCACGTATCTGTTTTGAGACATTATGTTAGTGATCCTACACATGTTATTGACATGAGTATCTTGTAGGTATCGGATGAGGGTGCTCTCATGGCAGAGCCAATCCAAATCCTAGACCATCGCATTCGATAGCTATGACGTCGAACAATAGATCAGGTCAAGGTCCAGTGGGACAACTATAGTCCGCACTCGGCGACCTGGGAGGATGCATAAGATATGTGTCAGCAATTTCCATTTTTGTTTGATAGCTAGACCTATGATATTGTGATGCACTTTATTTCGGCACTTATATACTTTGAAACTTCGAACGAAGTTTAAAACAAGAGGGGGTGTATGTAACATCACGCTCTTGAGCGCACTGAGCAAACTTATTCTTTGAGTACACTTGTGTGCAAGTGATCCAGGTCATTATAATATTGGTTGTTTTGATTATGATTATGAGATATTGTGGATTTGATGATATTTTATTTTTTTGTATTTACATAGACAGGTGTTATTGACTGAGTCCTCCTGAGTGTGTAGGACTCTGGACATTGAGGATGTCGAGGCATCGATGAAACCCCTTGGACTCTAGATCAAGTCAGGGAGTGGACTGTTAGGGTTTGAATGTTGTTGATGTGACATATGTACATATGATTAGATGTTATGATGATTCAATATTATTGCTAACATGATTCGTTGATGGATGTAGGACGATGATATCTTGCCGACCAAACTCACATTTGGAGTAGAGGGGTCATGCACGACAACTAGAGACATTGAGGGAGAGGTGTGGTAGCATCCCCACCACAACCTACTAGCACTCTCATCATGGCTCAAACTGTAGGTTAACGATTACCTAGATCGAGAAGACCCACGATGACGTGAGGGCAGACTGTGACATTTGCTCACGATGATTCTAAGGGGCGTGCAATAAGGTAGGGTCCTCATTCCTTAGAGTCCCTTGGTATCCCACAAGATCACCTGAGGGAGTATTGACTCCAGGGGTTTGATGTCTACCAAATTCAGTCAAGAGTCGAGTGGCACCCTTGGAGCACATAATGCGTCCTAAAGCGCACGTCACAATTTTAACTGGTAAGTTAATAAACCTAGTGCCTAGAAAACTATGCCTCCTTAGGACCTGGTCAGACTTAAAATGATTAAAGTGACGAGTAAGTTTAATAACAAATTTTCCCGTAGGAACTGTCACCAAGCCTAGTGAATTTAAAACCTAGGTCTAAGTAGAACTTCTAAACAAAAGTAATTAAACATATAACAAGGGGGTAAAGAAATTCAAACTTTAATTATTAAAGTAAAAATTATAATGGAGGATTAAATTTATTAAAAGGGGTAAATGGTTGTTTTTATCTACACTTGCTAAATTGTTTTTTAGTTAAAAAGGAAAAAGGGTAAATGGTTGTTTTTATCTACACTTGCTAAATTGATTTTTAGTTAAAAAGGAAAAAGGGGGAAACTTAAAATAAAAGGAAACTTAAAGAAGAGGGTAAACTTAAAGAAAAAGGGGAATGTCCAACTTAGTAAGGAGTCTAGCCTTTAGGACTTTTTATTTATGAACTGAACTAGGAAATAAGTAAGGCGTAAGTCATTTAAGAATTGTAAGGGAATATTGGGACACCGAGGAGCATTTTTATGAATGCTTTTAGGTGGGTCAGGGAAATAGGAATATTTAATTAATTAATAAAATTGATTTTCTAGTGCAACTAGGGGATCAGGCGACATGTGTACGGGGGAGGTTTTTTCTAATTAAATAAATGAAAAAGGAACCTAATGAGGGTTTGGGAAACTAATGACTAAGAAACTCTATAAAAGAGACGACGAAGGAGAAGTGTGGATCACATTTGGCTTGCGTAACGTTAAGCTGTCAAAATTTATCTTGACTGAGTTTTCTCTTGTGGGAGTTGGGATACCCATCTCGGGTAACGAGTGTTGGCTCGACCATGTGAGGCGATCTAGGTGCTATCATTCTATGGTATTGTGTGTGTCACCCCTTCTCAGCTCGGGGGGATCAGGGGGAAGAAGAGTACCCCTATCGTTGGCTGGGAGGTACCAGTGAGGTCTCATCGGTCGACAAGCGGGATCTGGACGAAGCAAACGTGCAGGAGGAAATATTTGCCTCATCGTCGTCAATAAATGTATGCCTGTTAAAGTTGTTACTGCTAATAAAATTTAATTTACACCTGTTTATTTTACTGTATTCAGATGATGATTTCATTGCCATGAGATTTCCTTGAGAATTATGTTATCAATGTAATATCCTTGACGCTTGATTCATCCTGTAAGAAACCTTATTATCCATAGTATCTTTTATTTCTGAGTTACTATCTAATTGTGCATGGCTAGAATGAGCCCCGAACTCAAAACCTTGCCTGCGCTCTTGTATCTCCTGCCTGCGTTTTCTTTGTTCCTTGATTGCATTTTTTTCATTATTTTGTTCTCCACGGAGAAGGTCTCGATGCATGTTTGTGTTTTTATCGTATGTTCCTTTATCCTTTAAGTTATTAGTCTGTGCCTAAGCAATCAACTACGAGACGAATCGAGTGTCTTTCACTTCGGTGTTAAATATTTAGATTCAAATCCCCTGCTTTCCAACGCATGGATAATAACTGTAAGATCATTTCTCTGCCCAGAAAGGAATTCTATCCTGCACGCATATTTCCTCCTTAGGCTCTACGATTATTGTGAACTAGTCTTTGCAATTTGATTTTTTCAATTTGCCCCGAATTCATGATCTTCCCACAACGAGGTTACTAACTAACTTCATTGTTTTCCCTTGCATCTGTTGCTTCTTGTCCACCCAAATTTTTATAATATTACAGTTCATGAAAGTAGACCCTTAAATTTGGACTCCTTCTATTTAAAATTACAAGGATCAGTATACCGTTGATCAATAACTCGCTTAGATCTGTGTAAACCTAGGTTACCCATTCACTCTTAGTCATATTCTCAAGTGAATGTAAATTACGAATACAAACTCTATTCAGTTAGAATCACTGTGTTAATCAATCTGATTGGTTACATAATTAGTTTATGACTGTTATTGTACTCAGTATTCATGCGATCTATTTTTAAAAGAAAAATAAATTAATAATGTTTCCAGTTGACGAATACATAGCGGGATGGTTGGTGTTTTATTGGTAACTTTAGGCTTTGTAATTTTTTGAGTGCTATTGATCTATCATTTCTTGTCATAAATTGTGTCATGTTTATGTTCCTATCCATGATTCTTATTTCTGTAATATAAAACCGTTCGGATTAGTTAGAATCTAACAAAATTTTGATCGCTATGGGAAGGATGCTAGCAATTATGTTTGTTCCATTATTTGTTTCACCACGGAGAATATCTGAACGCAAATTTTGTATAAAGGGTCTATATGACAATCGTTGATATTATTTTATATTATGTATGATAATAATTGGTATTCCTTATATTCTCTGTGTTGACAAATCGTATATGTTCCTTATATATTTTGTATGACAGTTGATGATATTCCTTACGTATTCTTCATTTATTTTGTATGATAAGTCGTTGATATCCTTACATAGTCGGTGTTAACAATCGTAGATGTTCCTTATATATTTTGTATGACAATCTTTGATATCCTAAGATATTCTACGTTGACAAATCACTAATATATTCTTTATATAATCTGGTTAGTATATTCCTTATATATTTTGGTTAATGTGTTCTTTATATATTCTGCATATAGTCTTTATATAATCTGGTTAATATATTCTTTATATATTTTGGTTAATATATTCTTTATATATTCTGAAATCGTGGATATTCATTGTATATTTTTATATATTCTTCCTTCCATGTTAGGGACCTTAGACTCCTCATTCTCCCAAGTTTCATCTAGATTGATAATATCAATATCACTCGGGATCGAACTTATCATAGGACCTTTGCGCCATGGAAAGCCATGACAATTCCAAAAAAGGATCCTGAGTGTCCCAAATTCCTATTTATTATTATCCTTCTGGTCTCTATCCCTAACAATATTTTTTCGATTTCTAATTATTGCCCATTTTCCTTCTTTCCTGGCTTCTTTTACCTTTTGAAGTTCCTTCCTTAATTCAACTTGGTCTTCGGGAATGAGTTCTTCATTTATAAATATTCATGACCATTTTAATCTCGGAGATTTACTAAGTATGTTATATTTATGGTCATTACAACTTACTTTGACACGGATCAACCTATCTTTGTGATCAATTATTTTTCCTAGCCTCTTTGCTTCTATGAGGTAAGTTGTATCAATTTGTGATTTATTTTTTAATTATTCTTTTACTATTGATAGCATATCCTCCTCTTGTTGTTCTTTTACACCAAAAATTATGAGGTTCAAGGCTCTTTTGTTACGCTTATGGTCCAGTTCGATTAGCTTATTCATTTCCTCTTTGATGGGTTTGATATCCAATTTGTTTTCCATATTATGGAGGGTCAAATTGTTGGTTAGTTTTTCTTCTATCTCTTTAATCCTATCTCTCAAGTTGTGATTTTTTTCAACCCCTCCTTCTTAGGTTCATTGTTTATGTTTTTCCATTTCTTGAATTATATCCTTCATTGTCTGCAATTCACTCTTGAACCCTAAGAATCTATCCTCTATTTGAGTTTGAATGGTATCTTTAATTTTTTTATCAATCATTGCCTCTAGCTCTATTTGGAGTTTTACGTATCTTTCTTCACTCATTTTTTCTAATGTTTCTAACTCTATTTGGATTTTGGCATCTCTCTCTTCTCTTATTTTTTCTACTGATTCCATATAATCGTAAAGGATCTCTAGGGTGATTTTGGGGGGGCTCCCCTTGTTAGACCCATTTTTTGGAATAGGTGGTGGAGTGCTCATATTGAAAAGAAGAGAAAAAAGATGTAACAATTATTATTATGGATTGACTTTATCTCTCAAATCAACTTTTACTTATGAAACTTAAAATAAAAAATAAATAAAATATATTTAAATC
>ML788403.1:440470-472647 GCA_009831015.1 Picea engelmannii
ATTTTTTTTATAGTTTTTTTCGATATTTTTTAACATTTTTTATTTTATATAATTTGGTTTTGAATATATTTTTTTGAATGGTTTTTTGTTTCAATTAAAAAAAAAAAAAGTTGCGAAGATTTTGTCCTTTCTATTTATTTATTTTTCAATGTAAATTTAAGAAGAAGAAAAAAATGTTAATAAATAAATTTTTAAGTTACTATTTTGTATCCAATTTTCGGTTGTTTTTTTTGCATAGGGATCTATTGTCAAAACCAGGGTTTCAATTAGGTTGAAATGAGCCATAATTTTAACGTTTAGAAAAAAAAATTGCTTTAGTTATCGTCACTTTTTCATTCAGGTGTTAATTTTAAGGTTTTTCTAAGCTATTGTATGAGTTTTGATGGTCATGCTTGAAAAATATTGTAATTTTGACCCCGTTTGAAAAATGGTGCTACCGGCATCACCACTTTTTGATTTGGGGTTGATTTTCATGTTTTTTATGCAAAAATATGAGTTTTTTGCGCTAGAGTTCTCGTTTTGAGGTCAAAGTTCTCGTTAAGTTGGTAATATTGTTAACAATCATGAAAGCAGTGAAATCCATGATTCATGATCAAGACTTACCAATGAATTTATGGGTAGAAGCAGTTAGGACTATTATATATGTGTAGAACAAAAGTCCTCATCGAGCACATGGGAACAAGACACCAGAAGATATGTTTACAAGTGAAAATCCAGAGGTCATCCATCTAAGAATATTCGGCTGTCCAATGTATGTACATGTCCCCAAGGACAAGAGATCCAAGTTGGACCCTTTAGGCAAGAAGGGTATCCTTTTCGGATACAACGAGACATTGAAGGCATATAGAGTTTACATCCCTGGTCACCAATAGATTGAGATGAGTAGAGATATTACCTTTGATGAGGATACAACCTTTAATATATCGAGACATAACCATATAGATGAGGTTCATGATGAGGAACCTGTAGCTCCCAGAGTTGTAGATACATATGCAATCATTGATGTAATACCAGAAGAATAGGTTCCAAAAGAACGTCATGATGTGGTAGAACCACAAAGACCTACAGAGACAACTGCAAAGAAGAGAAAACCAGCTTGGGCTCATGAAATTATTCATGATGTAGAAAATTATGGAGCCCCAGATGGATATTTCAAAGAAAGAAAGAAACCACGACCATATTCCAGTTATGTAGCACTGTTGAGCGACATCATTGATGCAAATCCTACCAGTTATGAAGAGGTTGCAAAGAAGAACGAATGGAAGGATGCCATGATTGAAGAGTACTAGTCAATCATAAAGAATGATGTCTGGGATGTGGTCCTGAGACCAAAGGAAAAGACAGTCATCAGTTCCAAGTGGATTTACAAGATAAAACATGCAACAGATGGTAGCATAGAGAAGTACAAGGCAAGGTTCATGGCATGAGGTTTCTCCCAAAAAGAAGGAATAGATTATGAGGATAAATTTTCTCCTGTGGCAAGATACACTTCGATTAGGAACATTATTGCGATAGATGCACTGATGAAATGGAAGGTACACCAGATGGATGTGAAGACAAGTTTCCTAAATGGTGTGATAGAAGAGGAAGTGTATGTGGAGCAGCCACAAGGATTTGAGACACATGACAATAAGTCACATGTGTGCAGGTTGAATAAAGCCTTGTATGGGCTAAATAAATCTCCCAGAGATTGGTATGGCATGATAGATAGTTTCCTGATGATCTTGGGTTTCACCAAGAGTACTGCAGATTCCAACCTTTACTTCAATGTTGTGGATGGTGAACCTATGATATTACTATTGTACGTGGATGATTTGTTTCTAACAGGAAATGAGAAGCTCGACGTTGAGAATAATAGGAAACTTGCTACATAATTTGAGATGAATGACCTAGGCCTGATGCATTACTTCTTAGGTCTGGAGGTATAGCAAAGACCATATGGGTTTTTCCTTAATGAAGGAAAATATGCAATGGAGATCCTGAAGAGGTTCGATATGTTGGAATGTAAGTCCATATCTACATCGATGGTGGTGAACTTGAAGATGCTATGTGATATAGCTTCAGAGACAGTGGATGCCACCATATATAGGAAAATGATTGGTTCGTGGATGCACTTGACGAACACTAGGCTAGACATATGTTTTGCAGTGAACACATTGAGTCAGTACAAGGTTGAGCCTAGACATGTTCAACTAATTGTAGAAAAACAAGTGATGAGGTACCTGAAGGGTACAATTGATTATGGACTTAGATATATCCTAGATCATGAGATAAGATTGCAAGGACACACATATTCAGATTGGGCAGGCAGTGTCATAGACTGAAAGAGTACATCCAGATGTTGCTTCACTTTGGGATCAGTTGCGATCTCATGGATCAATAGGAAGAAGACTTGTGTGGCACTCAGGTTTGTAGAGGTATGTAGAAATGTGTTCAGCTTGGGGCGAAGCAGTGTGGATTCAGAAGCTTATTACATGATTGTTTGATATCGAGTTGGAGGCGAATTGTATCCTTTGTGACAACAAGAGTTGCATAAAGTTGTCAAAAAACCCAGTGTGTCATGACAGGTCCAAGCATATCGAGATCAAGTTCCATTATATATGAGAGATGGTACATAAGGGAGCAGTGAAACTCTAGTATGTTCCTATCGACGATCTGGTAGGAGACATATTGACTAAGCCTCTATCGAGAGTGAAGTTTGAGTACTTCAGAGACAAGCTTGGTGTTTTCCAAAATGAATTTTCTTCGTGAGAGGCAGTGATGTGTTACAAATGCAACTAAAGGTGTAGCATAGTGTGGTGCAGTAACAACAGGTTCATGTTCGGGCACTGACTGTGGTACCATTCATCTTGATCTTGCACAAGGTTAGAAGACGCGGATCCTTCGAGGAGGGAGTGTGTTCCCATCTCCAGGAAGTGTAAATCATGAATCCTTCGGGGAGGGTGTATTTCCTTGACCGTTGGAAGGCCAACTTGTGTGGTTGGAGGATGACTAGCCTATGGTTAGTGGTTGGACTCTAGGCTAGACAATTCCTATCCTAGGGATAGATGGGTAGTGTGTGTGAACTACATATCCTAACCCTCGTGGTTAGATTCCTGGTCTATGTGGGGCCAAAGGATTGGTGTGCCAACTAGGGGAATAGCCTAGGGTTAGTGGCCGGACTTTGCGCCAGAGATATCCTAGCGAAATCTAGATTCCCAACGTTGTGTGAGCTGGAAGAAAGCCCCGCCATGACTATTGATCCCACTGATGAGATGTTGGTAATGTATTGGATGCATGTTGTACAGTTGGAAAACTTCCTATGACATATAGATTCATGAAAATACAACAAAGAAATGACCAGGTGTACAGAAGCACAAAAGCAGTGATGATGATCATTTTGAGAAGAATACCTTCCTTTCTAAGAGGGAGTGTTAAAGTTTTTAGTAGCAGCGGAAGATATTCTTATTGTATTGTAATTATTCATGTCATCCCTATTGCGCTAAAGTAAAAAGGTCAAATCTATTTTATAAAGTGTATTTTGTAAGGTCATCCCTATTGTACCCTAATAAAGTGTCATGTCGGCTCAAACCTAATTTTAGGTTGGCCAAATAGTATTTATAAGAGAGGCTAGCACCTCATTTGGAATAACACACAACACACGCTCTCTAATCAAGAAGCGAAGTGTGCAAGTCTTAGACGGAGGCACTACTGCAACAATGATAAGTTTTATGGAGGATCTTGGTCTATCTCTTGAGTCTATTTTGGTTTTGTGGTGTGCTACTCTTCCTTAGTTAAGGGTTTGAGAAGGATCTTCTGCTTTGTTAGTTCTCTCTTGGAGAGAGGCATTGTTCTTGGTTGTTGAATCTATATAGAGGAATTTTTGTTGGGTTTTTCCCCTAGAGGGTTTTCCTAGGGTAAATCTTGTGTATGTTGTGGATGTCATTATTTCGATGATCCTTTATATACAGTTATTGTGTTAATTGATTAAAAATTTAAGAACACTAATCTAGTTAACTGCTTAAGATGAAAATTCAACAGTTTGAGGCGATGCTTAGTACTTGAGGAACACTCTGTTTTTTTGTATCCATTCATCCACTACAATCGATACTCAGAACGGTGTTTTATCTAGTCACCAACTCCACATTGTGGAGTGATACTAAAGCAACTTACAGTGCGAATGGGTTCCAAAATTCATAGTGCATCAAAGGGTCTAATGGAAGATACAAAATATGATATGGATATGAAGGGTGCACTACTAGGCAAAAAGAGAGTAGGGGAAGTAGTGGGGCCGAGCTTGAGGCAAAATATTATGGTGGGGATGGACATGATTTATACAAAGAACGCATATATTTACTAATTTGTATGGTCTTGTTTCTAAGAAATTGTTGTAGTCAAACACCTTCAATGCCCATTTGGCCCAACCAACTCTGACATATTCCTTCTAGAGAACTACTTTTTCTCCCATCTCCTTGTATTGTTTCATTCCCTTGAAACTTTTGGCACCATTGATTCCTCCACTCAATATGTGCTCCATTTCCTTTGGTCCTCCCATTGCTACTGGAGACTCCCCCTTTCTTTGTATTGGGTCCTCTTGTACTGTCGATGTTGATGTGACATGCTTCTTCTTGACTAGTGCCACCATATGTATATGAATGCAATACTATGACCTCTTAGTCGACCACCTAAATCCTTCCTAGGTTTCCCCCATGGTGGCGTAGTGTTATCCACAATTTTGGTCATCATGATGATGTTATGATGATGTTATGATGATGGAAAATCAAGCTCTTCACTAAGAACACTTTCCCGAGAAAAGTTACATTTGTCTGCTTCCAAAAATCATGCTTTTAAAGGATGTTCGCAGGCTACCTATATAGTTGCCTGCGAGAATGCCTGTTTCTCACAGGCTGCATTAAGATGGAGTGTGAGAAGTTCGCACTGTACCTAATAGACAGGGTGAGAACATGCTCCAAAGAAAGGAAAAAGATAAAAATCTCGAATCTTCTAGAAGGGAATCTTCTAGAAACATGAGTTGGCTTCGAATGGTTGTTCAGGTGCTGGCATTCCAGATATCTTGGGATAATTTCCTATCCAAGTAACTAAATTATCTTCTCCTATATATTGAGGAGATTGCTCATGGAAAAGGTTAGAAGTAAACTAGCAAGAGATTGATTGGAGAATTATTGATAGCCTGTATGAAGGACTGATGCTACAGCAGCAAGAGACACCAGCAAGGTCATCAAAAGTGGTTGATTTTCTTCATGCATGAGCAAGTGTGTGTGTCAGAGCTAGGAGCCATCGAAAGGAGATCTACAACATCAAGGCTTAGGTTGTAAGTTTCACTTTCAATTAATTCAATACAGTAATATGTCCCTTTCCCATAAAGATGATGTCACTTTATTACATAACTCCTTGATCATATGTATAGATTAGCTATTGAATATATTGATTTTCTTTCACTTTGATTGGTTTGTACTGTTGTGATCTGAACGGCACAAGAGCATTGGAGCGAAGCTTGGAACAACAGAGACCTAGGAAAGCATTCATAAGGTATGTCCATGATCCTTGTCTCTTAGTTCATTCAATAGGCTAAATCTAGGGAAAGTGTATTATTCTGTCCTGTTTTGTTCTAGATCCAGGTGGATCTAGGGAGATCGGTTTGTGTCCGCACTTACAGATTAATCCTGAAACACGTAGTCTAAACGTTCTACATTTAATTGTCATTTTTCACTTCAATCTGGTGATCTAAATCTAGGAAAAATCACAATTTTATGTTGTTTAGCTTTCATTTATGAATGCATAATTGGATTCAATGTCCTGAAAAACCCTTAGGGCACTCGTATTATACAGACTTAACCACTCAACATGATACTTATAATTCCATGGACTATTGTCCCTTCATTATACAAAGGGGTAACTCTGGGACATGGCGGCACCTGTCAGAACCAACCATTATATGAATTCACTGGTAACATTAACTAACATCTGACTTGAAATTCGCTCATAGCCTATCTGGTGGCACAACTGATATGGGTCAAGTAATGTCCAACCTTCCCATATCATGTAAACTTCAAATATATATTGTGTTCATTCATTAATCCTTCTACTTTTCAATCATATCTCTTTTCCATTCACGTTTAGTTGACGTCTTGGGATAGAGAGAGCATAATAAGCCCGCATTAGACATCTTTATCCCCCATCCCCCATAGCAGGCATAATTGACTTCTTGATCGAGATAATGTTGAAATAATAACCCTCTGATGGACATTTTTAGCCCCCCTAGATAGCATAATTAAGGCCTAATTAGGTTCCAAATGCACCCATGAGATAAAAATTTGTTGACATGACAGTGCAATGCAATTTCCATAGTGGCAGGAAAGGGGGAAATGGTGGGTCATGATGGTGATGTCAACGTCACAGAATCAGTGGTATTGAAAATCATTGAATACAAGTCAAACATATGATTAATATTGAACTACGTCATAGGTCCGACGAACGACGAGGGACCAAGAAAAAAATCACAGGAGCTTCACCTTGTTGACCAATATCTTATCGCGTTCATTCATAAAGGGGGTTTTAAAATTGTGAAAAATAGGGTCAATATATTGTAGGTATTGGTGGGCGGGTGGTGCACGGTATAAGGGGGTTATAGGTACTAGGGGGTATAAAAAGGGGAATATGGTAAAAATAGGGGATATCTAGTAAAAATAGGGGTATTTTTTATTGGAAAGATGTATTGGGAGGGGGGTTCAACAAAAGGATTTTGGGAGTAATTTTTCAATATCTACTGAAATTAGGGGTATTATTTATATTTCATGAATGCATGTGCTATGTCACAGGTTCACTAAGTGGATACCTCGTGAAACAAATATAATGAAATTTTCAGAATTAGTGAGTAACATCTGACGGTAAGGTGGATTTTGTCTGTAACATCAGAACACCTTGTCAGAATTCAACACCATATGTAGTAGTGTGTCAATTTGAGTTTTGAATGGTACATCTTGCATAAAATAATTTGAGAAATGCCTCGGATTTTATTGGAAGTCAAGAAATGAATGAGATCTACTTAAGATTGAATATGTTTTATGTTACTCTTGATTTATTCTTAAGTTGGGAAAGACCTTGGAACTTAGGGCAAGGGGAGAAGGCCTTAGAACTTAAGACTAGGGCATTCTTGTATCTTGGGAAATTCAAAGATGTGACAAATATGTTATAGAAGTATATCCCAAGCCTCGGGTTTAGGGAGATAGGTCCATCTAAAAACCCACTAGTGTCAAAAGATATTTCAAGAAACTAAGTGAATCTTCTTCAATGTATGAAGAATGTAACGTGGCCATAATATTGGAATAATCCCACTATGTAATTAAAAGGAAATAATATGTCCATTTTGTAATTAAACGTTCAAATATTATAATAATAAGGGGTATTTGGCATAATACCCCTAGGAATACTCTTGAGAAAGTATAAATACACATTAGCATCATTGTATTCGATGTGTTGAATTGTATTGTATTATAGCAAGCATATCTTGTGGAGTGATTCCTTCCATAAGGAGTATTTGATGGTGTTACCCTACCTTAAGGGTTCTTCTCTCTATATTCTTGTGTTGTTCATGATGAATGTTTGGATATATTTGTTGTTTGGAGTTTATTTTTTATGCTTTGTGGTGGATTCTCTCTTATATCTTGGAAGTTTTACCACATATTCCAATTTCATGACAGGCCTAGGAATATCCATCACCACAAAATGATGGACAAGAAAAACTCACGGGAAAATGATTTAAACCATTCTCAACACATGTATTTGTGTCATGGTATCAATTTATAATACATGGATTTGACCACCTCTAAATCTAAAGCTCAATGACAACTCTTTAGTGGAGAATGACAACATCTATGTATTAAATAATGATGACAACTCATAAAAATGTGATCTCGGACTTTACCATTTGATCAAATTCTATATATTTTTCTTTTAATATTTTTATAAAAATAATTATGTGACAAATCCTATAATTTTTTTAAAGTTCTTATGATTTCTCATTTATTTTTTCAATTTATGTATTCAACTTGAAGCGTACCTATTTGATAATAATTGATAATATTAGTAAGACCTAATCACTTTATAACATCTGGTAACACAAATTATTTACAATATATGATATCTCTTGACATCATGTTTTAAAAATATAAGATTTATATGATTTATGAAAGATCCACCATCTTAAATTAATTAAGAGATATCATGTTTTAAAAATACAAGATTTATATAATTTATGAAAGATCCACCATCTTAAATTAGTTTCCCTTGCCCTTCCCATTATGATTTTTCCTACACCATGTCACTTATTTTAGATTCTTCTGATCAGCCTAAACTAACGTCTCGATCAGCCTAAACTAAATTTGGAGCTATATAGAATCATGGGCATGCATTTCCCTTAGGTCACTTTCTATTGTTTTGGTCTCTCAATTTATAGGGTAGAATTTTCTCCTTTTACACAGCGACCCCTTTTTGTGTTTGCAAATGAAAATACAAATATGTAGACAAGTATATATATATATATATATATATTGCATTTTAAAATGACTAAGGACTTCTACCTTGAACCAAGATTCCAGAGTTTTTTGTAAAATGCAGGGTAAAACCGTCTTATTGTAAAATGCATGCCTAAGAAGAATCATATGACATCCAAATTAAGTGGTTCAAATTGTGGAGTTTGAATTTTATTGAATTTTACATATATTCATAGTTTAGTTGTTCATTTTGAAACCAAAAAACCATTGTTGTGCATAAAGGATAAAATTTTCCATGTAAATGCCAAAATATGCATAAAGGGAAAATTGCATAAAGTGCAAGAAAATAGGGCATGATGAGAAATGCATGCCCTAGGAAGAAACATTCATTTAGGGTGTTAATTTACAAGTTACAAGTTACATGACTGTGGATTTGTTGTTAACCCTGAAGAATGCATACTAGGGTGATTTGTGCCCAAAATTTGGTAAAGGGTTGAAATATACATGAATATTTGGAAATTCTGCAGAGACACTAATTAAAATGGAAAAATGAATACTAACTAACTGTGTCGATGAACTCGATGAGGCATGAGCTTATACAACCACATCACACATAGGCTAGTTGTTAATTGCATTCCCATTATGAGGACCTACAGAAATCATCATAGAATAGAAGGTGATATGACTGAATAATAATTAAATAAAAAGCAGACATATCAACATGTAAAAGACTCTAGAAAGACTAAAATAAAATACCTGATCGAGAAAAATACTTGTTTTTCTTTTAAAATGTAATTTTTTCATTTGTGCATAAATGCACGTCAGGAATCACTAAAATGCACGCTCGTGTATTTACACACCTCCAATTTGAGTGATTCAAGTTTATGAGGGTGTCTTACATAATTTTACACATGTCTACATATTTAGATTTTCATTTGCAAACCTAAAAGTGGTTGATGTGTAAAATAGGCAAAGTATACCTTGTAAATGGAGAGACAAAAACAATAGAAAGTGACATAATGGAACTGCCCACCCATGCTTCTATATAGCTCCAAATTTATTTATCTAAGTTCTCTACATGGAAACTCTTTCCACTTTCTTGTGGGAAGAGATGTGTAAACTCTTCCCATAGGCCTATCTGCATAGTTTCCATGCTACAACTCTTCCAACATGAAAAATATACCCACAGGCTTGTGGACATAGATGTGGAAAATATGCCCATAGGCCAATGGGAAGAGTTTTATATTCTACAACTCTGAGTTTTATGTGTGAGTGTTTGGAGTTAATTTTTTTATTTTCTAAGTGTAACCTATTGACATATTTGGATTCTACGAGACTTACTGGTTGATCGACTTTGCCAATGCATGCATTATGGTTCACCTAGTGGGAGCATACCAAGTATTTTGTCAACCGATTTTCACATTAAATGAAGGCTAGATTTCTCATAAATGACTAATCAATATGTTAATCAATAATAGAATTGGCATACACATTCCATTATTTGGGTTATTTTACCCCCTCAGTCTAGGGGTAACTAAGGAGATGATGTCTCGAGGCCCATGGGTAGCAGACATGGAGTTTAGAAATTCAGATTGACCAGAAGAACGCACAGGGTCCCTCCTATTCATGTTGATCACCACTCATCTCCAGCAGCAAGGCATCTTCCACTACATAAGGTTTGGATCCCAGAAGACAACATGTCTTGTTTCATGAGGTAACAAGTCTCATGTCATGGTAAGTGTCACTTTAATATTTGAAGCATTTGAACATGTTGCAAAGAATCATTTCTTGATTATGGAACATTTTCTTGGAAATTATACCTTTTGCCTAATTTCACCTTGGTGGTTGTCATTGTGCTCTAGAAATTTGGTCACCCTTGGGAAAAGGGTTGTTTCTGGGTAGTTCCTTGAAGGGTCATCATACCATTCCCATTAATACTCACCATTTTCCACATTTCTTCTACTATGTCTCCTCATCTTTTTGGTTTTCGGGTTCATTGACCCCAATAAGGGATTGTACCTCATTTTATGGGAAGAAGGGGCTAAAGGCCCAGAGGTGTTGTAGCTAGAAAAAAGTTAAAATCCAATCATTATCCTTCCATATGATTTCCATAAGGTCTTGAGAGAAATGAAATGATTCTCCATAAGAATCAAGGACCTTATAAACACATAATTAATAAATGTCCCACTTCTTAAGGAAATACATTTTGTGGTGTCTCTTAATTTCCATTGCATATGGCACTCTGTGTGTTTCTAGCTTCAAGTAGCATTGCATTACTCCTTACTTTCCATTGCACATAGTACTCAATGTTCCAGACCATAATGAATTAATGGAAATAAAAGGGTTTGGAAAAATGTTGCATCGTGAACAAAGGGTAGCATACCCTCCCAAAGGCACCCATAAATGAGACAATTTGAACCCTTGTATGTCAAGAACCCCATGCCTGGAAGTCTTACCTCAATCCACCTCATATTCATTTCATGACTCATATGGGTTCTTCTTGGGAAGAATCCCTTGAATTGGGGATTGGCCTACCCAATAGGGCACCTTTATGATCCTCCCATACCTAAATTTGGAAAAGTTTATAAGGTCTTTGAGCATTTGTTTAATTTGAAAACGAGGATTTGATGCACATGTTTCAGTGGTTCCCCTATTAAATGTGTCTTGGCATGATTCATATGACTTGTGAACCCTTGGAGGGTGTACTTAATTTTCTTTGCGGGACTTTTCCCAATGGAATCTATTCATGAAGTAACTATGCCACTTTGACCTTCACAATGGCTTGGAAGCCCATGAGATGGATGCTAGACCCCATGTTTGGGGGATCATTGATCATGAAGTGTTGCACATGGAAGATGAAGGGAGTTGCCTTTGGAGGCACCTTAGCGTCACCAAAGGAAAATATTTTACCTTCCCCCTCCCGAACGTTTTCCATTGGAGGCCTAGACGTCACCCTTTTATCCCTTGACGTCACCTAGGGGTTAGGGTTTGATGGTTCACATGGTGATTTTATGGGAGGAGGCACTTAGCATGGAGCTTGGCACATGCGAGAGTGATACTTGGCTTTTGGAGGCCCAATGACATCCATCTTGGATCTTGACGTCACCTCCTCTAGACCAACATCACCCTCTTAGGGCATGACATGTCCTTTCTAGGGTTTCATTTGCTGTAAATTTTATATTTTGAATTTATGTAAAGTTAATTTAAGGGGTCGTCCCCTCTTGAAGAGACATGACGTTTCATTTGATTCTCTTGGATGGATAGGGTTTCCATATAAATATGGCTAGCCAAGATTCATTTTCATTATCACATATTCTCACTTTTGTGAGAAAACACATCTGAAACTTTCGCTATATTGGGGTCACTAACTCTTTTGACTCGTGCACTATCTTTTGGAGGTCAAGTGTGGATGCTTCATTTTTTATTTTTGGATGGATTTCATGCAATTAGGGTTTATGCTCATGCTATCTTGGTGAAGTAAGTGAAATTTCTGGAAATTGTATCTTTGTACTATCAAATGTTCATGGTTAATTTATCTTTTTCATGCTAGACATATTTCTTGGTGAAACCCTAAGAGAGGAGAATAAGTGCTTCCTCCTCTCACAAGGTTAATTTGTCCAAAAATTGTGAAGAAATTCTAGCTAGGGTTAGACTCCTAAATCCCTAAAGTGCTATCACTTTAGTATTTTGACCCTAGACTCTTGATTGTGACTTAGTTAAAGTATCTAAGAAGGGATAAAAGGTTTCTAGAGCCCAAAAGTGATTGCACTCTAGAAATCCTTCTCCTCGAGGTTTATACCCAAGGCCCTAATGTGCTAGCACATTGGAGTTTAATCCCTACCTCTTGGCATTTTCTAGTTTCATGTTTAAAACCTATTGCATTGTTGTTGTAAAGACTCAGTATCCCTAAGGCACTAACCATTAATTCTCTCTTGTGGTGAAAGTGATCAAAAACATATTTATTCTCAATATATCAAGATATCTACTAACTTAACTAACACTAACTTAATCTAATTTGATTGCAAATTTGTTCTTGTTGAAAAAGTTTGTTGCAACCATCTAAATACTCTCTTATTTGTTGCATGCATTGATATAAAGGTGGTTTAATTTTCCAGAAATTGCATCCAACAATTGGGTAATGTTCTATTGATTTTATTCTAAATTTCTATTGTCAATTGTTGCATTTATAAGGAATATTTATTGTTGTTATTATAGTTACCTTATTGTCGTTGTACTAATGTTTACTACTGCAATTTCATAACGGCCATAGAAATCTATTGTCTAGTGTCTTGAAGAATCATTTATTATATGTTTTTAATTGGAAATCACATTATATATGCTATAAATTGTTCTTGTTCCAGGAAGGGATTGATGCGAGCTTCATACCTCATTTTCCTTTGGCCTAGACTTTGACTTAGGTGATCAAGAGAGAGGGCGGTAGGCTTGGCTATCAAACTTGTTACTTTGATCCTTTGAGGTCACCAGGGATGCCTCCCTTGTGGTGGACCCCTTCCATAACTAAAATGAGGGGATTCTTACCAAGGTGACAATGGTATGATATCCTGTAGTTATGCATGATTTGGTAATTTTGTGTTGGGATTTGCACAACTACAAATCCTGCGATAATAGGTTCTATAATTTCAATCTATTCAAGTTGTGTTGGATAAATTCATTCGTGGTATCAACTACTGGAATTGCCATTTTATTTCCATTATTCAATGACGCGGTGGGAATTGTGGGTGCTCTGGAAATTTTTCCATTCGTGGTGTAATTTTCAGTGGATATGTGCATTGTACAAAAAAGATTCCAACAATGGACACTCAGGTGGAACCTTTTGGAAACATTGAGCTTCGTATCTTTTCTTGTATCAAATGGGACTCATTGTTGTGTAAGCCGCTATGAATGCAGATCAGTACATGAACTACATGCTCATATCGAATGATATGGGAATCTCTATGAAGGTACAACATTTCATAATTGAAGGAGAAATTATTGGCAACAAAGAGATTGTGAGGAACGTGAAGGCGTTGATTCGGGGAGAAAGAGGTAATAAGTTTAGGAATAATATGAATCGACTCGGGAATATAGATACATGTAAACCATTGAAGGTGGATCCTCTACTCGGTGTATTTGTTTAATATCATATTGGAGTTCAGAGGGGTGTTGAGGCATAACTTGTTGTGTTTCTAGAAATTCAATGGAAGCAAAAGCCGAGGGAAATAAACGATTGGGCCATGGGAAAGGTTGCATTGATGGGATTTATTATAGTTCCCATGATGTTAAACGACTTGGATTTTTGGTTGTTGTCTTTTGATTGCAAGACAGTGGCACGTTATTTCCAATTTTGACCTGTCCATTCTTTTAGCTCTCAGATATGTATGTGGAATTTGTTTTTTTATTGGGTGTGTAGTTTGAAGAGTTTATGTATTTGTAAAATTATTTGATAAAGAACCAATTATAGAATAAAGTAACATAATTGAAGTGGGTGGTTCTTGATGTACTTCGGTGCCACAAGAAAATATCGTTGATTTGATTATGTCTAGAGTCTGTTACAACTTGTATTTCTTGGAGGATGTGATGACCCGAGAACAAATGTCACTATTTATGTGTACAGTTTGTGATAATTGTATGTATGAAATAGGTCAAGTTGTATGATTGACTACTGGATACTTTCAGTATCTAGACTGCATTCCTAGATAACTAGAAAATACAACAACAAACCATGCACTTGGACAGATGGAAGTATGTTGATAGAATGATTCAGTATCTAGACTATTCTTCAGGTTATGTTATCAATCGTTGGTCCTACAAATGTGTCATTGATGGTTAGAAGAAATTGTATCTTAAATGGATCAATTGGTAGCTCGAAGTTGATGGTTGAGAAAGAGTCTAGTCTATGAGGTTTCAGAATGGATAGAAATGTTCATGAAGACCAAACTAGACAGATATTAGTGTCCAAATATATTTTTATGTGATTTCAATATTTTTATTTATGATGTAAGCATTAAGGGAGGGTGTTATAATTAATTCTTACTTTAGGGATTTGTTAGATCTATTTGGTTGTGGAATATCTTCTCCAACTATCAGATCATATTTATGTGTGTGTGGTTGAGATATTCCCTCATGAGTTTGTTATGTTGTTGAGGCAAAAATTCATGTATACATATCTGGTTGATTGAATAACAAAGATATAGAGAATTGTTTTTTGCATGTTGGTTTGCTAAGTCTTCTAATGTCAATTAAATAAATTCATATTACATAGAATAAATGGCACCTGAATGGAAACTCAATGAACTAAATGTGAGAAAGTACAAATATTGAACTATAAAAAAATCAAATGGGATACATCACAGGTTTTTATATGCAATGAAACAAGCAAAGTCAAAACAAATAATCTAAAACATGGCATGTTTGTATAGGAAACAAAAGATTGTGGTGGAATTTCATGCAAACCTAGTGTTAGTCCCTCCTAAAATATGCAAACTGGTGGGTTTATAAAATCAGGTTTGTAAATGATTTTTCAGACCCATCGAACTAGTGGGTTTCTAAATGATTTTTGAGACTAGTGCTAGTCCCTCCTAAAATATGCAAACTGGTGGGTTTGTAAAATCAGGTTTGTAAATGATTTTTCAGACCAATCCAACTGGTGGGTTTGTATATGATTTTTCATACCAATTCAATTGGTAGGTTTGTAAATGATTTTTAAAACCAATCTAAGTGATTTTCAATTTCTCAAACTCTAGAATACAATGTCAAATCAAAACGAGGAAAAATTGATCATTGGCTCCCTCAAAAGAAACTATGTATTCTTACTTAAAATTAAAGATGACAATGGATAACAAATCAGGAATAAAGATTGTTTAATCAAATGTCCAAAAACATTGTAATTTTAAGAAATCACAAATGTCAACTATATTAAAAATTGAATGATAATATCTAAATCCAGAAAAAAAATTAGACACATGAACTATAATATTAAAAAGACAAATAGAGCCAAGATTTTGAAGAATGGTTGGATAAAATCTATTAGTAGTCAAAAGTCAATATATTTAACCAAAATACCCTTAGATTTAATAGTAACCTAACCTAAAATACCCTCTAGTTTCAACAATAGTAACCTAAAATATGTTAAAATGAAATGATGATAGTTGACTCGAGGAAAAATTATCCAAATTTCATGTAGATGAATTGCAAATGCAATGAGCAACATAAATTTGAGAATTTTTTTATTGAAAAAATTAGCGAGCAGATGAAACTCTCTCAATTTTGACAAAATTATCCTAAAAATCCACGAGAATGGCATAAGAGGAGGCACATTCAACCTAAATATTATAAAAGGAAGGAAATTTAGATTTGTGTAGGAAGATTCTTCTCCATTCAAAGCGAACCCAAAGGGAATCCAAAATCTCTAGAACTCATCGTGAAACAAGAAACCTTTTCCTTATAAAATAGATTGACCAAACTGGCTTCAAACATATTAAATATTTTTTTTCAAATGGATTATGCAAATGAATATTGCACTACAAGCTCTGACATGCAAAAATCATCATATGCTACTGACAAGGCATGTGGCATCAATATACCATCCACTACTAATGTCTTTTCAACTACAACAATATAGTACCATGAAAATGTATAGTTGTCACCAATTTTATATACCTAATCCTTACACTGCTAAGAAAATACTAATATGGATTTAAAAATCATTAGTCATTTCCCCTTATAATTAAGAAACTCACCTAATGGTATCCTCAACCTTGCTTTAGGAACACCATTAAAAATTAAACCAATCTCCCCAGTTATAAGCAACTTCTTTGGAAAACTAATTGTAACTTCTCCTGATATATCAACCAACCAAAGACTATCAATAGATTCATTTACCATATTGTAATGTGTAACCAATGATGGGTTGACAATGAGAAGAATCATTTAGAGGTGAAACAAAAGGTTGAGAAGCTTTACGTTAATACTTTATACACTAAATACATAAAGAAAAATGATTAAAAACAACAAAGATTTTTACCCCGTAGTCATGCAGATCTAAATCAGATACATCTTGAAGTATTGACTGTCAATTAGGTAGAATGTTTCCAGCTACATATTGAAGTATTGACTGCTAATTAGGTAGGATGTTTTATAGCATCTCGGGTATCAAGCGAAATGACTTCCAGGTGGCCCTTTCTATATTCTTGCAAAAGAAACCAAGCACCATACATTTTAAATCTTGTCTTCATCATGTCATTCAATGGGTTAAACTTAGAAAATATGTGGATTGTGTTGTAAATAAGGATTACTAATTTTGCACATTGTCATAAAAAGGATAATTAAGTCCATTTCAATGCATTCTAAGGGAAGCAAAGTATGTGTTAAAAATAGTCTCAATAATTAAGAAGGAATCAAGAATATATTTTAAAATTGATAACACAAAATCATGCCTCAACATTGAGCTCTAACATAATCAATGTTACTTCATTACTTGGAAATTTATAAGAAAAACAATATCTACCAGTTACATATCTATATTAGAAGATCCATGAACCACACACGTTCCACTCTAATACAAAGTTTTCTTTACTAAATTCACCACAATTTCCATTAAAAAAGAAAGATAATTGTAGAATCTAGATGAGCAGTCATCCAATGACCAAAAGATAAAGCACAATCATATACAAGTAAATGAAAGTTCCAATTAAATAAGAATGAAAAATTTAAGATTCTGCAATTGTGAATGGTAAAATCCCTACTGTATTTTATAAAAAAACCAAAACCAAAAGCAACAAATGATTATTTGTTACTTGACTTACAAAGTACAATCAAGGTTTACTTTATTCTCATCGCCAATTCAGACAATAATCAAAGATCTGAGAAATCTACTTGTTTTATTTTAAAACCGAAAACATCACTACTTGTCTTTTCATGCAAAAAAGATGTAATAGACATAAACATCAATACTTTTCTTTTCATGCAAAGATGAAATGATTTGTGCAAAGATGCAATGAAAATTTAAATCAAGTATGTGCATATATGCAAACAACATTTAAATCAAGTCTATTAGAGTTATAAGATACCTCAAGTTAGTTGAAGTTAAATGAATTCTGCTAAAGTTATAAGATTATTTTAGTTAGTTGAAACCTCAATGGTAAGGCTAAAGACTCTTTCCAATAGGTTTTACACAGAGGATGTTGGACATTGATGAATATGAATTTATTCTCATACCAAATCCAATTGCAGCAGGTTAGCGATTAAGACAAGAAATAGATGTCTACGAGGTTGTTAATTGAGTAGATGCACCATATGTGTGATTGCAATTAAATGCAATTTGCTTACGTTGCATTGAGATTCATGAATTGTTTATTTAACCATCCCCATTTATCTTGACCATTAGTGCATGAAGGAGAATCGAGTAGACACCTGGCCACTGGTAAAGGCCTCAACAAAAAATCGTTTAAAAGAAAAGTAACATTGGTTCGGACAAAAGAAAGGAGTTTCCAATGACTATATTGTTTATGGAACTTTTCTGAACCATTTGCAAGTTCCTCCCACAAGTCGTGCTCAATCCATATTTTCCATGGCTTAAAGAAAAACCATGATTCAAAAGGAGAGAAGAAAAAAAAATGAATCGAAAGAAAATAGATCTTTATTTCAATAGATTCATAGATGTTCCCCATCGATGAAAGGGAAACCAAAGGGAAAGAAAAAAAGAGAATGAATCACTTGGAAATCCACCTATGAAAGTGACATAATAATGATAATTTCCCGCAAGACATAGAGCACCTTATCCATCCCAGGAAATGCACAAATGCAAAAATGAAAATGTAGAGACAAACCAACTGAGTGATGATGTAAATGCCTACAAAAAAGAAAATGAAGAGATAGATCGATCGGGCGATGGTTTACATGTCGATGGATCTTTCAAATATGGACCGGACAACTGTGAAAACAAGTGACAATTTCTAATTTCTAATTTCTAAGTGACATATGACGAAAATCTCTAAAGAACTCCCCCTTAAAAGAACGCCTTCAACATAATGAAGGGAGAACTTTGCTCAATTCACTTTGGGATGTCATTGAGAACATAACTTATTCTTCAAACCAGATTCTTCTCATGATGGTCTTGAATGGGACGTTTTTGCATAACTTTGAGTTCCCCTTGTCTCATTGTAGGTGGCAATAAGTTTTCAAGATTTTTGAATCTTCAATAGTGCAATTGTAGGAGTTTCAAGGTTGGATCCCATGGAAGTGAGGGAAATCCTTACATACCCACCAGAAAGAAACACTTTTCTAGCAAAGCACAGAAAAATTCCCTTACTCCCCAAGTGGTCCATCTTGATTTCAACTACCACCGCTAGTGTAATTCCTACCTCTCATAACAAAAACAATAACATAGAATTCATAATTGTGATGGCCTCATCTTCTCCTGTTTGCAACAAGTAAATCAGTTGGAAAACATATTGACATTCCTACATGAAAAACATCCAAATAAATTGTAAAAGTGTGGACATCCCTACAACGACGGGCTCAATATGTAAGACATGACAGAAAAAAAATAACATATGTCTTCCATTTTATATTTTCATATCTTTTTTTTTAATCTAGGGGAATCAGTAACTGGCCTAGATTACCTAGGAAATACCTAGGTTCAAATATGACTCACTAACACTATGAACCCTAGGCTAGTTCCATCATCCTGCAAGTCAATTCCTAATAGGAATGTAGGATCCTAGACCAAGCCATCAAATTCGTAGCCAATGTAATTAGCAACTACATTGCTCGATTGACTATATTTTTTTTAAGGTATACCTACGCTATTTTAGGCTATTGGAGGACCATGATGTCGATCATTCCCAGATTCAAATAAAAATGCACTTTGATAGCATGATTGATGGGTTATGTTACCCACAAGTGGAATGTTTTCGATCAAAGGCCATCTTCATTACCCTAATGAAGTCGTTTTATCACTCTATTTCACCACTTAGAACAAATCGACTACTACGAGGACCTAACTTGGAACTTGACCAAGGCTTAGTGTTGCAACATATTTTTGTATCAAATAAATGATAATATTCATGGCTTCCCATGCTTTAATTTATTTCTCAGTATGTGAGCCCCAAAATATATATGATGGAAATGTTGATTTTTATTATCATATGCTCCCATAGTGTTATGCATTCCCTTCCAATATTCTTGCAGACAAATAAACACAAAATTGAGGGGGGTGGGGGGGATGACAAGTGCCCAAATATGGGTAAGGGAAACATAGGGGAGTGTTACATGTTATAAAAACATAGAAGATACAAAACACAATAGAGACCCATATATACGTGGTTCACCTAGTGTGGGATATGTCCACCCGATAAATTTCCAGGTCCTTCCTTTTATTATCCATCAAATGAAGGGATACAACCTACAACACACCCGCTATAAATTCCTCTTCTTTCTCTCACAATCTACTCTCTCATAATACAATATTCACAATGATACACAACCACAATACATTTCTCTCATAAAAGAGGGTTGTCTTATAGGGAAAAAAACCCTAACATAACTTCTACTGTCAAATATGTGACCTTATAATGAACGGTCTATATTTACTATGAATTTACAATATACATTTACACGGAAAATTTTCCTTCAGGGGCTTCGTGCATGAACCCCCACCAAGGGCCCACTTTCTCCCAAACCCCCCCAGCCGGGGGTATGAGCCCCTGGGACCCCACAGGGGGGGAAAGACCCCTGCAACCCCACCACGTGGAGGGTTGTACAGTCTTCATGGGGTATAAACATGGTTGAAAACAAAGACCTCTGAATCAGGAAGATAATCAAGCTCCACAACCAACAATATCCCACTTGGAGACTGATCACAACAACTTCACTACTGTTCTATCTATTGGAATATGAACCTTCTTGGACCTGGAAAAATTTTGATTTTCTGGTACCTTTGGAATTTATTTTTCAGTGATGATCTTATCAAGCACTATGTATTCTAGTTTTTCTTTTTCTTGTATCTTTCCCTAACTAATATTTGTACATGACCTTCTCATTGAATATGACATCTCTACTCCTAATGATTATGTGATATTCATAATCCCATAAGTGATAACCAAAATCATTAACACCGTATCCAATAAAGGTACACTTCTTGGATTTTGCCTCAAGCTTTGTTCTATTTTCTTTATCAATATGGACAAATGCTTCAAAACCGAAAGTCTTCAAAAATGAATAGTTTACCTTTTTACCTATCCATGCCTCCTTTGGAATTCCACCATCCAAAGAGATTGAAGGTCCTTTGTTTATTAAGTAAACAACGGTATCTACAACATCCACCCAAAAATATAAAGGAAAACCAACATACAATCTCATACTCCTTGCACACTCCATGATTGTCATGTTCATCCTTTTTGACACACCATTTTCTTGTGGTGTTCATGGAACTGTCTTCTCTCTACGAATCCCATGGTATGAATAGTAATCATCAAAATTGTTTCTGCAATATTCACCTCCATTGTCTGATCTGAGACACTTCAACATTTTTCCTATCTTATTCTCAACCAAATATTTCCATTTCTTAAAAGTATCAAAAAATCATATTTTTTTCGAATGCAATTAACCTAAGTTTTTCTAGTTGCATCATCAATAAAAGTAACATAATAACGAGAAACACCAGGAGATGATACATGAGATAGTTCCCATACATATGTATGCACAAGCTCTAACCTTTCATTCTTCTTTTCTTTTTTGACTCTGAGAAATCTAACTCTCTTCTATTTTCCATAAACACAATGCTCACAGAAATCCAAATCAATTTGTTTAAGATATGGAAATTTTTTTATTTTGTGAAGTATTTGCATCCCCTTCTCATTCATGTGTCTAATCCTATGATGCCATAGTGTTGTATCCACTCGTGTGGAAGCTAAAGAGATAGAAGAATCAATATTACTAGAACATAAATACAATGTACCTACCTTCTCTCCTTTTGATATCACCAATGATCCTTTGGTGACCTTCCACGCCTTATCTATAAATAAAGACCTACAACCTTCAATTTCCAACTGACCTGTTGAAATTATATTTTTCCTTAGATATGGAACATGTTTTACCTCTTTCAACAACCACTGGTTTCCATTCCTTTGCTTTATTTTTACCTTTCCCATTCCAACAATTTTGCATGGTGCATAATCACCCAAATGAACCTGTCCAAAATCACCTTGAACATAATCTAGAAAAAAATTCATATGGGGTGTGGCATGAAATGAAGCCTCTTAATATACTACCCAAGACTCATAAATATTATCTACAGAAAGAATCAAAGCATCGTGTAACACATCACCTGTTACATTTGCTTCCTAATTTTTCTCCTGTTGTCCATATCTTTGTTTCTTTGGAGCTCTGTAGTCTTTCTTCATATGTCCTTTCTTCCCACAATTACAACACTCTATCTTTCTCAGTCTAGATTTGGATCTTCCCTTCCTAGAATTCCCACGGTTCCCTGAGCCTTTTCCTCTATCCTTTTGTCTTCCCCTGTTCTCAATGTTTAAGGCATTACCTGATTTCTCACCTTTTCTTTTCCATCACATTTTCTCACTAAGGATAACACCAACAACATCATCAAAATTTAAAGCACTTGAACCATAGACAGAGTTACTTATAGCCATGACCAAGCCATTCCATCTTTCTAGCAATGAGCACAATATTAGAAGAGCCCTAACCTCATCATCAAAGTCCACTTTTACAGAACTTAGTGGATTAGTAACCGTATTAAATTCATTTAAATGATTTGCAATAGACCCGCCTTCTAACATATTCATATTAAATAATCTCTTCATTAGAAATACCTTATTGGACGTCGAGGGTTTTCCATACAGTTTAGCAAATGCGAATGCTTCCATCAACTCCTTCATTGTCTTTTCTTTTGAAATATTGAAAGCCACCGACACTTCCAGGCTCAATCGTATCATTCCTAGTGCCTTTCTGTCAAGAACCTCCCATTACTCGTCCTTCATGGCCATCGACTTCTTTTCTATTCCACCCAATGGTAGGAATAGATCCTTCTAATATAAATAATCTTCCATATGCATCTTCCATAATTGGTAGTTTTGGCCTTAAATTTCTCGACCCTAAACTTTCCATCTTCCGCCATTTCTCCCACTCGAACCAAGAATCCTCTTTTCCTGCGAGTTACCTTTTTCTCTGATACCAGTTGTTAGAAAAATAGGATCGCAGAGTGATAAAATAAAACAAATGCGGAAATAAAACATAGAATATACATAATACAATAGAGACACAGATATATGTGGTTCACCCAGTATGGGCTACATCCACCAGAGAAATTGTCATGTCCTTCGTTTTATTATCCCAGAAATGAAGGGATACAACCTACAACACACATGTTGTAACTTCCTCATCTTTCTCTCACAATCTCCTCTCTCAGAATACAATATTCGTAATGATACACAACCACAATACATTTCCCTCATAAAAGAGGGTTTCCTTCTAGTGAAAAAAAACCCTAACATAACTTCTACGATAAGATCTATGACCTTATAATGAACGGTCCAGAAAATGGATTATTTTAAAGATGGAAATTTATTTTAAAATGTAGAAACCTTGGCGAATTTTACTAATCCTTCATATGCCAACTATAAATGTTTGGCAATACTTTTGTAAAAACATTCAAATTTCTAAGGATTGTATATAGTTTGTATAAATTTTTGGCGATTTTTAAGGTAAAATAATTTTATCCTATAGAATTTGGGTGAATCGCTTTTAGAATAACGAATCGTGTTTTTGGAAAAACCATGGAAAATTATCCCATGAGCGAAATTTAGCCCCTAAAATCATCCCTGGTCCATATTTACTATGAAATTACAATATACATTTACAATGCAATTTTTTCTCTTTCCCCTAGACCCCCCAGCTGGGGGTATGAGCTCCCCAGACCCTACATGGGGGGAAAGCCCGCCCTACAACCCACCCGCATGGAGGGGTGTACAATCTTCATGGGGTATAAACATGGATGAAAACAAAGACCTATGAATCAGGAAGATAATCAGGATACATGACCAACATTACACATGTAAGCACACCCCTGTCACTCTCACACTAAGTTCCTTATTTTGTTTTCTCAAATGCGATAGTAATTATGACGAAGGAATTTTTTTAAGGGGATGGTTATCCTTTGCCTTTAAGGGGATGGTTATCCTCTGGTTATCTTGTTGTAATATCCTGGATCCTAGATTTGGATATACACTGCTAATAAATGGGGTTTCAGTTGTAGATCTGATAAGCTGGGGGTTTCTGATTGAGTTTCAAAGTTTTTTGGTTGCGTTTCAAGGTTTTTGGATGTGTTTTTGCTGTGTTTATTGGTTTCATACAATGCATGCACTAGATTTGAAACAATGATCAACTCCCATGTATTTTATTAAATAGGTGTCACACAATACAAGAAATATGTGGAATATCAATCAAATCTCCTTAGTTAGACCCTATTATGAATAGATCTGAACTAGAATGAAAAATAAAATGCTAGGAAAATACCAATAATGAAGACAAAATGTTGGATCTGAGATCTAGAATGTAGATCCAATGCATGCATAGTAAAATACGTTGCATGCAACTGGGAATGCACTTCAACTTTTGCCCACTGTTGTCGGAACTGGAAACTTTGCTCTAATGGTTATACTCATCAGATATGTTTGAGATCAATCTCAAATGGATCACCCTACTCTTGTTCACACTTATTCTATTTTAGATTTGGAACTTTGTCTCATTGCAATACTGTCAAACCCCCAGATGGATCTTGGAACCTCCTATGCACTTCCCAAGAAAGAATGGTTTGATTTTGGGGTTTTAACAGTCCGAATTTGATGAAAAATATCTCTAGTGGTGTGTTGTAGATCCTCCTAAAATGGGTTGGAAGTAATTCCTGCTTCCCTAGATGGTTGGGCCAAGCGACACTCTTATGCTGCTAATTTCTCCTCAAAACAACACGCTGGAACTGGTAAACTGCACACAACCTCGTGTGGAATCCCTTTTTTGTTGTAGCTCAAATATGTAGCTCAATGAAGGACATGTGTGATCATTCCAATAGTCTTGGGTGTATCTCTGAACACTGAACCCCTTCAACAATTGTGGTTTCTTCTAGAGCTCCACAAAACCTCAGGCTGCAACTGGAAAATATGCGCCCTAGTTGATAGTGGACTTATTTGCTGATATAATCTGATCCTAAATCTTGATGAAGAACCTATGTGGTGCTCTCGATGGACTATGGTGTGTCTTCCAACACTGAACTCTGTCAATGGCGATGGTTTCATCCATAAAACCACCAAACAATAAGGAAGTCCCCTGACTCCTCTCTAGGTTCTTATTTCCAATTCACAATCTACAATAATGAGAGAATGTAAGCCCCTATCTCTCTTTTATACCCATTTTCACCTTTTTCCCTTCAAGTGACTTTGAATTCATCTTTAATATTTTCTCATAAAATCTCTTTATTAATTTAATGAACCTTTTTACTCCAAAAAGTGATTAATTCTCCTTTATGTTTTCTATGGCTACTAAAAGTCACTTTTCATCATCCCATCTTGTAGATATTTTTTCCTCGGTTCCAAAGAGCTATTACACTAAGGTATTTCTCCAAGAAGCAAGATCCAAATAGTACCTTTAGTGTAATTAATTAAAATATGCCCATTAATAACCCTGTTTTACGAAAATCATCGGAATGCAATAGAACCAAGAACAAGTTGTGCGGAAATGATCTCGATCATGAATAATTGTAAATAAACTAAGTTGAGCCCCATAAAACTCATCCAAACCCTTTGAGCTCACTGATGACTTAGTCTCACCCCTCTGACTTGGCTGACTCAAGCCTCCTAAAGTGACTCTAACCGCATAATAAGGGAAACCAAAAATGGGGACATGACAGTCCTCCCTTCCCAAAGATAGCTTGTCCTCAAGAAATCCCATTAAACCCTAACACTCTTCCAACTGAGCCCAATTAAAATTTAACTTGATACCTAGGTCCCAAACCAACCTGGAAGATGTGAAGCATCCTCTTCTCAACTCACTGTCCGACGAGGTACTAACACAAAAAGTCTCCTTCTAGATGTTACTAATGGGTACAACAACATGGTACTACAAAAACTCGGTCAACCCCTCAACGAGTCGCTCTACTAGGGAGGCACTCTCACACATCTCATGAGAGAACTCTTTAAAGTAACACTCGACCTCCATATAAAATGATCCTGACCTCCATGACAACTCCAAGCCAAACATGGCCTCCTCCGGCTGAAAAAATTGTTGCTAAAGTGAGGAGCTACAAGACTTCATTGAATCACTAAAAAATGAAACAGTCTCCTAAAGAATGAAGCTAAATGGAAAATATGAATGATTTCCCCTTGCAAGGATCCACTCACCTCTATCATCCAATGAAATTCCCAACCCTGTAATCACAGGGTCCCACACTAATCTCCGAAAGGGATCATCATGCTGACACTGCACTAATCTGGCCATGATTGTCTTCCCAATGTACACATAATGGAATCCCCACTCCTAGAACCCCATGCTAAAATACCTGTAAATACTGGGCCTACTATCAAGAAGCAGAATATGTAGAGGTGTCCCTACAGAACCAAAGTCTGCAAATCCACCACCATACTCGATCTTAGGTACCAAAAGATAGAACTTGTCTTGCCATATAGAACAAATCCCAACAAGTCCTCTCATGACAATATAGAATGAAGTACATTGCTCACTGGTGCAACCCGTTCCATCAAGAAGTGAAGAAAAATACCAACAAAATGAATTCTCGAATCCCATAGCCAATTTGGAAGTCCACCACTTCCAATTCCCATGGATTTCTTTTGTGCCATACAGATAACTGTCGGAGTCTAGATGAGCCAATATATTGAACCCTATATGCCACCAATTGATGAAAACCTGATGCTAGGAATAAACCATTTGCCTACTAATGTTTCTTGTTGTTTCCAACCCGCACAGAGAAATCTATCATCCTCACTCTTGAAAATGTATGCAGGAAAATCCTAAAGTTTAGACACCCCACTGGAAAACAACCACGTCTCTCATGGTGCCCCAAACTCATACAAATTATCTAAATTCCCTGCCTAAGATGTATCATACGCCACCCTCATGATCATCTACCTAAATGTGGACTCAAAGAATAAATATGTGTCATCTCTATAGTAGATCATGTCATCCCTCAATCTACCTTTGTCAACCTATACATTGTCCACATGCCCCAAATGGATAATCTTTGTCATATCTATAACGGATCAGGGCTCATCCAAATGCCTCACATAATCCTCCCATGTCTTGTTGTACCTGATGAGAGCATAAAGGAATGGTAGAAGAAACCTCCATGAATGTATGCCTGAATGGAAAGTGTCACATACATTGGTCAATCCCAACAGTATAACCAAGAAATCCTCCATGCACACCAGTGGACTACCTGAGCAGTCACTCGAACTCCACGCTACTCACATGCCATCATATGCATCCAAAGGCTTCTCCTCACATTGATGGTCAGCTCTACTCTCTCCGTCATCACAGGTACTACGACTGTTGATGATATGATCTCCAAAATCCACGCATTGTGGCAACGTAGCAGAACACTCTCCACTGAAAACTCCATGCTCCATCAAGTATGCCTCTAGGCTGCACTCCAATGCATCCCCATGTGCTCCACAGTACACCTATGCATTCCACTGTAGACTAATACTAATAATTGTATACCCTTGTATAACACTACATACTCCTATTGTTGATTAAGGTTGGTTGTCATTGATGTCAACCCTTGAATAAATCCCCGCAGCACAAAGGTTTGGTTAATGGACCCAATATTGTTTGATGTAAAGATGACTCATTATTGTCTTTTCATGGTTGATAATAATTAAATATGGATGAACTCCAAAGTGGTCCCCTTATGGTGAAATCCCTCACGGGAAGACACTTTGCGGAGTAAGAGAACCCATGCTTAATTATGGAATAATGAGATGAAGGAAAATGAATTTGTCAGGTAAAATATCCTATATGGATATTGTTTGTCATTCCATTTCCGATGGTATGTGGAATGTCACATAACTCCTCACGGTTAGAGAGCTATGGCCTTGAGAAGTTGGAGACCCCAGGTTTGAGTAATAGACCCAAGTTTGTTTTATGGATAATGATATGAGTTATGATATATTTTTAGATAATAATATTCTATATGGATAGTACATATCATTCCATTTCTGGTGGTATGTGGAATGTCACATAACTCCTCACGGTTTGAGAGTTATGGCCTTACGAAGTTGGAGGACCCTCATATGTCATCTAGAACCCCCAAAAGGTCAAAGTAGTCAAAGTGGTTTAAGAGATTTTAAAAGGTAAATAATAAAGTGAAGTAATGAGTGTATTATAATTCAAAKTGAATACAAAATAAATTATTTCAATAATAAATTTAATGGAGAAATTAGAAGTGGGTTAACCCTAAAATAAGGAAAGTGGGGCCAAGTGACCTAGAAGATGTTTTTAAGGAAGCTACTTGGAGAGTATAAATAAGAGGCAAGGCTCTCTCATTTTAATCACACTTGAGAATATTGAATATCTATAGGTTTCTGGGATAACCAAGGATATCTAAGCCAAAATTCTGAGGGAAGGTGAAGAAAAGAAGGCCGAAATGCAAGGAAGGATAAATGCTTTTGATGGTGCTTTCTAAGGTATGTTATTTACAGGTCATCTCACCATTTTCGCTATAACATTTTTTCTATAATGATTCAGACCGTGAAATTTCTATGCCATTTAGAAACCATATCTAAGTATCTGTGGTAAAAAATTAATCTTGTGGGTCATTGTATTTTTGGAGTTACACTCCTTGGCAAATAGGGTTTGTGGCTAGTCCTAAAACTAGTCAAAAATAGGTGTTTCGGGTAAAAACATCACAACTTCTTCATAATACATCCAAATTCAATGAAACAAAATGTGTTGGTTAGGGTACAATCTATAGTATTTTGTGTAATAGTTTCATTTCAATTCAACAAATATTCCATGTGTATCATGCTCTACAAGGTCACTCTCTAGAATAAGCCAGAATTCAACAAGGTATGTCATTTTTGCTATAACTCCTTTTATGAGAGGTTTCAAGTAGTGACACCTGGAGGAATTGCACAAAATAAACTGAAGAACAGTGTGTATCAGTTTCATATCTTTATACATTACATGTACAAATTTATGATTACTTCAAGTTAGGGTTGTTGACTAATTCAAAACTAGGCATGTGAGACTAAAGAAAAGTTTGATGAAAATGATAGTCTCTTGTTGTTGAAGTTAAGGAAGGTTTACAGGAATGTGATAATATACACCAGGTCTATTACAGAGCTACAAATCATATTTGGATGATGAAATGGATGAGGGATTTTGGTTGAGGTACATGTTGAGTACATGGCGGAGACAAGTAGTTGATGAGTTGGCATATACATGAGGTGTATAGTTGATGATGTTGGTACATATTGATGAGTCATAGTTGATGAGTATTTGACACATGAATGGTACATACTTGGTACGTCGTTGGATGCACTTATTTATGGTATAGGTTGATTACAGGTTATTTGGTACAGGTTGGTGCATGGTTGATGCACTTGTTTATGGTACAGGTTGATTACAGGTTGAGGTATAGGTTGATGCATGATTTAGATTTATTGGTACAGGTTTACAATGGTATATCTCACAGTGACTGGTTGACAGTGGTTCCATCATTCTACTTCTACTTCAGGGTGGCAGGACGGGGCAAGGACAGGTGGTTGTAGCCACCTTCTGGTTGTAGTTAGAGAATATAGGGGGTTGTAGCCTCCTTCTGGTTGTATCCATAGAATTGGGGAGTTGGAGCTTCCCTCAGGTTGTAGCCTGAGAAGCTAGGGGGTTGGAGCCTCCTTCCAGTTGCAGCTGGAAAACAAATGAAGTTGGTGCTTCCAATGAATGTAATTCTTCAAGACATATAAGAAAAAACGTTATGTGGTTTTCTACCGATTTCAGTTTCCACGTAAACCACTGGTGTACTTTGTATGTGTATGTTTGTTCATTTGTTCATTTCTTATTTACTCTGCAACTATTGGATAATAATGCTTCATTGATATAACACTTGGATTATATGGTTAAAAATGATTAAATTGCTCTATTACTGATTCACCCCCCCTCTCAGTAATCCAACAATTGGTATCAGAGTAGGTTCCTTCAGAAATCAGTTTAACCATTGAAAGGTAGACCATGGAGAGTACCAACTCATATAAAAATGGAATACCATAGTTTGATGGATAGAAGTATGCTTTTTGGATCATAAGGATGAGGATGTATATACAGGCACAGGGATTTCAAGTTTGGCAATCAATTGTAGATGGATACATAGTACCAACAGTTCCACCAACAAATGACAAAGCAGTAAAACTCGGTGAGAATAATTCCAAATCAACAAATGCACTTTTGAATGGTCTCAGTGATATGGTATTCACCAAAGTTGCACACTGTAAATCCACTAAAGATATTTGGGACAAGATTCAAAATATTTATGAAGGAGATACAAAAGTCAAAGAAGAAAAACTTCAGACTTACAGAGGTCAGTTCGAACAACTAAAAATGAAGGAATATGAAGATATCGCAGCCTACTTATTACGAGTCGATGAAACAGTGAATGCAATCATAGGATTGGGAGAAGAAATTGAAGAATCTGTAATTGTTCAAAATATACTAAGATCTCTTCCTATGAGATTCAACCCTAAGATATCAACACTAGAAGAAAGATCGGATCTGGACTCAATAAGCATGGACAAAATGCATGGAATCTTCACAGCATATGAAATGAGAAATGAGAAAGAAAATCTAGATGTAAAAGAAGCAGCCTTCAAGGCATCCAAAATATCAAAGAAAAAGAAAAAGGAACAAGAGGAATATAGCAGTAGCAGTGATGCCTCGAAATATGATGAAGAAGTGGCCAACTTCGTCAAAAGACTGAACAAGGGAACCAACAGTAGGTATAGAGGTAAGATCCCTTTAATTTGTTTTAATTGTGATGGTATTGGTCATTTTGCTAACAAATGTCCTCATAAGAAAAAGAGAAATGATGAAGGTTACTCAAAAGGAAAACACACATATAAAGGAAAAAGAACTACAAAGAAAATTTTCAAGAAAAAATTATACACCAAAGAAGACATCTCATCATCAAATGAAGATGAAGTTAGTGACAATGAGACAGGAAGAGTTCTATTCATGGCAGTAAAAGACTCTGACAAAGAAGACTTCGAAGAAGAATATGAAGAAGTCGAAGAAGAATGTGAAGACGTCGAAGAACAAATTGAAGAGGCGGAAGTTGACTATCGAGAAGAATTAATGTGTGCCATAGAAGTTATCAGAAGAGAAAAGAAGAAAAACAAGAAACTACAAACAGAACTAGACAAGAAAAATGACACTTGAGAACTAGAACAAATGATCACAAAATTGAAGGTTCAAATAGAAGAAGATAAAATAATTGAAGAAGCACTGAAAGAACAACTAGAAGAAAATGACAAGATCATTGGAAACTTGGAAGCAGAGGTTGTCACACTAAGAAATGATATTCAAAAGAAAAATATGCATAATATCTCAAAGTTCTGGATGACATTATCAGTAGTAAAAAATCTCATCTTGACAAGTCTGGACTTGGATACAATCAGACAGAAAACGAATCAAGCTCCAAAACAACAAATCAAGAAACAAATCAAAAGAGCTACGCAGAAACAATCAAATAGGATAGGAAGATATACAAGGAAGATTATAGGGACACTCCTCCACCAAGAAAATTCAAATTTCAGAACCAACAACAGACAGATAGGCCTCAAGAAGAAGAAGAAGGATTCATAAGAGCACCTCCTTTCAGAAGATCTTCAACTCCCAGGTATCAGACTATATTTTTTTGTTTATGTTATGCATGTAATAATTTTGGACATAAAGCTGTGAATTGCAGATCTAACAATAGGAACAGTAACAACTTTGAGAGTTATACACAAAGGGATTATTCAAGGAGACCTAGTGACACACAAAGAAGAAGTTACAACAGGTTTGAATCTTTGAGCACTGAAGTGGAATGTTACAAATGTAACAATTTTAGACACATGGCCAAGGATTGCAGAATGATAGTCCCTCCTAAAGAACCTCAACAGAACCTCAACAGAACCTCAACAGTCACAAACAAAAACCTTAGAAAACGACATGGATAAGAAAGCAAGATTAATATAACAATGAAGAATGCACAGTCGCTCTACAAGCTAAGCAGAAGGAACACGGTTGGTATGTTGACAGTGGATGTTCAAAACACATGAAAGGTGATAAAGACAAATTTCTTACATTACGAAAAGAAAAAAAATGGATCAGTCTCCTTCGGAAATGATAATTCATCCAAAATCATTGGAGAAGGCACAATTCGAATTGGGAACAAGAATGAAAAGGCACAAAATGTTCTACTGGTAGAAGATATGAAACATAATCTTCTAAGTGTGAGTCAAATGTGTGACCAAGGTTATAAACTTACTTTCGATTCAGAAAAGTGTGAGATAAGAAAAGAAGGTTCAGGGAAATTGGTCGGTACAACTACAAGAACTTCAAACAACATATATGTGTTAAGTGAAATTGGAAATGAAAAGTGTTGTCTAGGAAAGGAAGATGAAA
>ML788403.1:475007-497806 GCA_009831015.1 Picea engelmannii
AAGGATAACATTCAACATGAGGTTCACCTTTGGGAACCCAAATCATTGGAGAATGCATTTAAGGTGGCAAGAAATGTTGAAAGTAAAAATATGGTTATGGCTACTAGAAGGACCAATCCTAACATCTATAGAGAGAACAATGCCCCTTCTTCTAAAACACCTCAACCTACAAGGTTGACACCTAAACAATTGGAGGAAAGAAAAGCAAAAGGTTTATGCTTTAATTGTGACAGCGAGTACAGTAAGGGACATAAGTGTGGTGAGAAGAAAGTATTCTACATAGATTGTGAAGAGGAAGAAGAACAAGAAAAAGAACCATCTCAAGATGAAAACGTAGAAGCAATTTCTTCTGAAGAGTTGACTCCCAGGATATCGTGTAATGCATTGGCTAGAATTAGCACTCCTCAAACCCTCAAAATCGAAGGATACATCAAAAAGAAAAAGGTAATAGTCCTAATTTATTCTAGCAGTACTCATAATTTCATTCACTATAAATTAGCCAAAGCTCTCAATTGCTTTGTATATCCAGCGCCAGAGTTTCAAGTAATGATTGCAGATGGAGGAACTATCAATTGCTCAGGAAAATGCAATAAGATCAATCTTACTATGGGGGAATTTGTAATGAATAGTCCAATGATTGCTATACCCATGGGTGGTGCAAATGTTGTACTAGGAATCCAATGGTTACAATCATTAGGAATAGTGGCTTTTAATTTTCAATAACTTTTCATGAAATTTTCATTGGAAGGAAAAGAAATTGAGTTAAGAGGTATCACAGGGAAACCCAATAAGGTGATAAGCTCTAATAACACATATTTCATTAAATTTGGAAATATTCAGTGGATCTAGAATTTATAACTTTAGCTAGATTGATTTTTTTCAAAATAAGGAGTGGATCTAGAATTTAGAACTTTATCTAGATTGAATCTTTTCAAAATAAAGAATTAAAAATTGCTTAATTCACTAGTTTGAATGTAGGGTATGTATACCTTCATAGACTTTACCAGTCAAATCACTGGGCGGAGGGGGGTCCCTTGTCCCACAAACAAGGGGGTCTCATACACCAATTTGGTGTGTTGGCTTGGTCGTGACCTTAAAAATAGATTATTATTATTATTATTATTATATATTCATCAATTTTTGTCATAAAGAAATCATTATAAACTCACTTGTATCATTATAAAGGTATCATTATAATTTATTTCCATTATTATTATTTATATTTTTCTATTGAAAGTTAAGTGGTTCTAAATCAAAACATGTGGATCCTAATTTAGTTACATCTTAACATGTGCGTTAAGTAAAAGAATGGATCTAAATTAGAATAGTGGATCTAGAATTTAGAACTAAATTAGCAAGATTACATTTTTTCAAATCGAGGAATTGGAAATTTTTTGCTTCACTACTTTGAATGTGTATATTCACTATTTGTGTGCTTCACTACTTTGAATGTGTATATTCAACATTTGTGTGATAAATTTATCGTGATAAACTATATAAAATCAAATTTACATAAACTTGTAGAAGCAAATCTTTCAAGTCTTAGACTTGGATTCCTTACATTATTTCTATTAATACTATTTATAGCTTGTATTAAAAGCTAAGTTGACTAAAGTTATTTAATGACATTAATATAATTGTGTCTATTACTATTGTTTAATTATAATTTAATATAGTAACTAGTGTTGAGTCAGTATACTAGTAGAAGGTTGGCACAATTTTAGAGTGACCTATATAAAAACTATTTAATGACATAATACCAATGTGTTTCTCACTATTATAACAATTTTAATTCTAGACATAGTAAGTCATATTATCTATATTGAGTACTATATTTTATTATATTAGGAGGTTGACAACATTTTATTGTCTACAAGGGAAAATGTTATATAAAAATATGTTTAAGTTTATTATTTTAACAAAATCAATTATAAATTAGAATAACAACATAATTTATTTCTATTATTATTGTTATGTATATTTTCTATGGAAAGATAAGTTGATCAAGGATTACATTATGAATAATAGATTGTGTAATAAATTTCTTACATATAAAGTAATATAAGGACATTAATAATCAATGTCTATTACTATTATTAACCTGGATTTTAGTTATAATTTGCTATTATAGTAACTATTGTGTCTCAAGGTTGAGTTACTATAGTAAGTCTAGGAGATTGACACCATTTTCGAGTGACTTATAAAGTTATTGAATAACATAATACCAATGTGTTTGTTACTATAACAATTTTATTTATTGTCATAGTAACTAATATTTTTTACTCGTAGCTGTCAACCCGAAGGGACACATCTGATCGGGCACAATAGCAACGCATCTAACCCCTGCAAACCCAGAGAATTCAACCCACAACCTCCGCAAACCCAAAGAATTCAACCCACAACCTTGTGACAGAGGGCCAATGACTTGGCAGTGGGGTATTCAAATCATAGTAACTAATATTATCTGTTGAGTACTATATTTTATTATAGGAAGTTGGCACCATTTTACAGTCCACTGGAGAAAACATTTCATGACTAAGTCTAGGTTTACCCTTGTAATGATCAAAATAAATTATGAATTAGAATAGCAATAGAATTTATTTCTATTATTATTATTTATATTTTTGTATTAAAATCTAAGTAATTGATCGAGGTTTACTTCATCAATAATAGATTAATATATGGGAAATTTATTACCTATAAAGTTATTTAATAACATTGATGTTAATAATGGGTTCAATATTTATTATTAATGGTTTTAACAATCAAAATCGATTATGAATTAGAATAGAGACATAGTACAATTTGATGTTTTTCAAATACAAGAGGAAAGATGGAAAACTGATTGATCTAGTTATTGCAAGTGTTCAATGTTTACTCATGAAGTGCTTGAAACAATATATTAATATTCCTCTAAAACTTGGACTCCTTACATTATTTCTATTATCATTAATATTTATATTTCTGTAATAAAGAAAAGTTTATCAAGAATTGACTCATGAATAATAGATTGTGTAAGAAATTTCTTACCTATAAAGTTGTTTAACGACATATTAATTGTGTTTGTTACTATTATTAACCATGTTGATTATTGACACTAAGTAACTATTGTATCTGTGTTGAGTATAATGTTCACACCACTTTAGAGTTTGCAAGAGAAAATATTTTAAAAGTCTACGTGTGTTGTTTAGCTATCAAAATCAAATTATTATGAATTAGAATGCAACAGATTAGTACAATTTTATTTATATCAAATATAATAAGGAATATTATGGAAAAATAACTATTACAAGTGTCTAGTATTTATTCATGAAGTGTTTAAACGTTGTATATTGAAAACAATACTAATTAGCTACTCCTATATAGTTTTAATAGACCAAGTCTGGAAAATGTTTTTAAGTGCATTATTGGATTTGATTATGAAAGTTTGATATAATGAGAAGTTATGTTGATCTAACATAGCATTGAAAAGTTAAATATTGAATGGTGTCAAGAAAGCATCGTCACATAAATACATTGAAATTGAATCAAAATTTGCATATATGTATTAAATAATATAAGACTCCTCAAAAAATAATATGAAGATAATATTTGACATACAACAAAAATTGAAAAGTGTATCTTCATGTGTATTAGTAGATCCATCAAAGGAAAAAATTACATTCATGAATCATCTCCACTCGATCTCATGGTATTCGCTCAAGTAGATGAAGTACAACTTCTACACCACATTTATTTATCTTGGTCTTCTTGAAATGTCCAAACTATAGTATTAATTGGAATAGATCCAAGTTTTGTGTCATCAAGATTTGGCACCCAATAGTGTTCTCATATTTTTCCCTTGTATTTCCCTGAACTAGGTTTTCCACCAATCAAAATTCACATGAAGAGTCTCACTTTGATCATCTTGGAAGATATCCAAGGTGACATTTTCCATCCAAATCATCTCCCCTTCATCCTCATTTCATGATCTAACTAGAAACATCTTTCATTTCTCAACATCAATCATAAGATTGAATGTCGACTTTGGCTTGTTTCACTTGGGTCCAACATACACTGGTTCATCTGTCACATTATCAAAATCCCCATCCAAAAATCCTTAGAAAATGAATCACTAAGTCCTTCCACTATTGTATGATCATTGTAGATTTCATCTAATGTATCAATAACTATTTCCCAATACTCTACTTTATTTGTCCATTCCTCTGTAACAATTGGTGGATCTTCATTGATGATGGTGTCTTTCCACATTTTTATGTATGATGATATTCCTTCCTTTAGTTCTTTTAAATAGAAATCATTCTCTTTGGAACCTAAGAAAGATGGCTTCCTTGTGGATAATTTAGGTGTACCTTACTCATCTATATTCTACAACTCAATTGGGACTGACCACTCAGTATCTCCGATGGATTCTTTGTACCTTAGTAATGGAATATCATTAAGTACAAGAAATTAGAAGTACTGGACATTAAGATGTCCAACTAGTGAATTTTTTCCATCCTTGATGTATCCAATAAGGAAACTATTGAATGCATACACCTTGTCAATCAATGTAGGTGGAAACTCATTTTTCTTCAATTGTGCAACATGTATCCATCATTTCAAGTAAAGAATATGTCTTTACTTTTCAAGTTGGAAGACATTCTTCCATAGGTTCCATCTATGTCTTCATGGGTATGTCCCACAAGCAAGAACCCAACCTCAATAGTGATGAAGACACCAAGTGCAATTAAAAGTGATAGAAAAATGAAAAGATAATGATTCTTATTATCACTTGTTGCATTGTCCAAATGTAACAACAAATCTAGAGGAAGAGGTTTAAAATCAACATTCTAATTTTTTTATCTTCCATGAGATAGAACATCATCCTTGTACACTCTATATTTTTAGTAAATACAAGTGTCTAGTAATGCATTTGAGAATGGGTTTCTAGAAATTCCACTCTCATAAAGAAAATCACCATACATATCAAGGTGTGGGTCTTCAAGGTCCCCAAGCACTTTGCAAGGGATGTAATGGTAAATTGTGATACCATATGTACAAATGGTAGGGAGCTATGAACAAAACCTCATGTCTTATGCCCATGTGTTAGCATACATGTCAATGACAAACTCAAGTTTGTTCTTGCAATAGATTTCGATTTGGCATTTAGCCTTGGAATTGAAGCCTTTGTTTGTCCATTTTATCATGGACAATGCTCAAATACCCCTTTGAAAACTGCTTTGACATAATTGTGTGGGCACAGTAGCAATATATTCCACACATAATAGTCTTGTTATGTTTTTTAAATCTACCTAATACCTTTTCATCCAACTCTTTTGTAGTTTCTGACTTTATATGTTCTTTCAACACGATACATTCACTACATTTACTGAAGTTGGCATTCTTTGAGAATACCACATCTCAAAAATGAGTATTGTAGATCTTGTTCATTGTTGGTTGTGATATTGATGGGTAATTGAGATTTTGAAGAGCCTCATTGATTTCATTTAACAAACAACTTTGTGTGTAAGTCGAAGGCAACAATATTAAAGGAGTAGACCTTCCATCTTCTTCAACTTGATGTGTTTGGTTTGGTGAAAATTTTGAATTATCTATTACAATTATGTGCAGTATTTCTATTGATGCTATGGTATGTGCATGTGCTTTGCATGTGTTGGTGTTACCATGAATGGCTTTGATGTGTACATGTTGGAAATACTGTTGGTAGTTATAGAAGGTGCTTTAAGGAATCTTATGTATCTTGTACCATGCTTTCTTACAAATAGCATTCCCATTAAATATCATGTATTTTACTTTTCTAACAATAGGAGGTAGGCCATGGTCGTGGATTTTTGACGTGACTATGTTTGAAAGCAGTGAATTCAAGACAAATTCCCTAATACCATTTTTATTTATGTGTTCCATAGCCCTTATAGAAACTGCAATGGCCTTCTTATCCACGTTTTGAGGACAATCTTGTTTACAACATTCATCTGCTATCAAAAGTAAAATTCCTTTCTCTTCATCTATCTTTGTTTGACATTTTGCAACTTTTTTATCGTCGTAACTCGTTTAATCCTTTTATATGGCCTCATTACATGCATATCATTTGAGTCTATATCTTTTTCATTATAAATATCCCCATCCCATTATTTTAAGGGACTCGTGTCCTCTATAACATCCCATATTACCATTTCCTTGGGTGGATCCAAAAACTTTTCCTTGACCCTTAACATATCACATTTGTTGTCCACCAACTTATTTATTGGCCATCTAAAAAAACAATGTATATACTTATCCCCAATCCTGCATCTTTCAAAATTTCTATGTATCTCTTCCATGCAAAAACTAAAGTCCATTTCACTTAGTGTTTCACCCTCAACCATGTCATCCTCGTGGACATTAATTATCATTCATTTGGCAATCTACATGCTTGTTCCCATACATCCATGTGAAGAGAAACCATTGTACATGTGAACATAACCCTATCTTGGGGAATATTCATGGAATGATCATGACAATGAGGTTCCAAATCTGATTTTGGCCAAATCTCTTAATTGTCCAATGCACCCCCTAATGTATGCTCAAATCCTGTTGAATATGGTAGAAGAGCATCATGTTTTAACACCTTCTCAATTTTAACCACTATGCATCCTTTGTTTACCATCCTTCCATGCACCTTATGACTAAGCTCTATATTGAATATGGAGCCCTCACCTACCTTCACTCCACATTGCAAAATATCTACCTTGTCTCCAATAGAAAATGTAGAAGAAACATTTGCACCTGTACACCAAATTAAAGAAACTTAGTATTTGCTAAAAGAAAAATATTCAGTATACTATCAATAACACTTAATAGCATTTGCTAAAAAAAAACATTTAGTATACTATCAATAACATTTAACACATGTTCTGAGATTTTGATTTCCCTATGTTGTGCCTCAAATCCATGATCTTCCATGGGTGTATGTCTCGTTCATCAACATCTTCCACAATCAAATGTGGTTGAGTGATATCAATTATCAAAACCATAAAATAACATGCATTGACCCTTTCTCCACCATAATAAGTCCTAGTGCATGCATATTCAACCCTTCCTAGCCTAATAATTTGACCATTAATTAGAAGGTCAACATAGTCCCCTTTTGTTAAAAATATATTTTCCATTGTAACTCCTATGAATTTTGTAATGCACAATTGAATTGTAATTTGTAATTAAGGTTAAACCATGTAAAATGCTCTCTTATATTTTAGCAAAAACACAACCTTCAAAAAAGTAATATAGTTGCAATAAGTAAAAATGGTCTGGCAATGATTTTGTACATAATGAAAATTTGTTCCCCACCATCCACCAAAAGGAACTTTACATATAAACTACACATAAATATATATGATGACCTGATAATTAAAGATCCAAGTAGTATAAGAGAATGAAAAATATCAACTCATATCAAACCACCAAGTTCCTATTTAAGTATTGACATGGCACTTGTATTATTGATGTATGTGTATGAATCATGCTCATAGGAAATCTGCGGAAGTTGTAGAACCACAACAAGATCCTTTGGAAAATCTAAGAAAGTCCAAGATGGATGTTACGTAGATGTCCAACAACTCCCATGAGGAGAAGTGATATTTATAGGTAGCTTTGTGAGGATGTTTAATGTCTAAACATGATAAGTTGGAAGCCAAGATAAAGATTTTCTTTCAAATAAAAAATTTTGTAATATAAATACCAGATAATCCTCATTTTCATTCTGAAAGTTAGGAAATCTCATTTTCAATATTAGTTCAAATGTTAGGACTCCCTACCTAAACACATCTGAGGACATGCTATTTAACATGGATACATAGGGATGTTGAACTTTAGGACCTAAAAAAGTGTAGATTTTAGTTTTGTCATACAGTTATGTTGATGAGGTAGAGTGTGATCTTGTACCTCTAGCCATTAGTGAAATTGTATTTGGAAGCCCTTAACTATACTACAGAGATGCCAAATTGTTTAGGAGAGAAAAATAATAATTGTTGTTAAAAACCTTATGCTTGTTACTTTAATAGTTGCACACTTGTGCATTGGAAGCAAAGTATAGTATACTTAATCATACATTATTCATAAACTTCAAAATTGTACAAAGATCACACTATTATATGTGGCTCAAAATATTGTGATTGGATCATTGTGTTTGTGCTAGAAGGAAAGCCACAAACCATTGGGTTTTATTCCAACTAAAGCACAAGTGCAAAGCCAACAACATCATATTTAAATACATTGCTTATTGCATCATCATGGATATTCATGGTGCAATTTTGTTGTTGGCAATGCGTTTTTGTTTGTGCTAGAAGAAACGATAGAAGACACTAGCTTGCTCTTACGGTGCAATGTTGTTGTTGACAATGAGCTAGTTCTTGTGTTATAAGGAAAGTTAGTCGACGCTAGATTTCCTTCACACTCTACCTTAATTACAAATTACAATTCAATTGTGTGTTACAAAATTCATAGGAGTTACAATGGAAAATATATTTTTAACAAAAGGGGACTATGTTGACCTTCTAATTAATGGTCAAATTATTAGGCTAGGAAGGGTTGAATCTACATGCATTGGGACTTATTATGGTGGAGAAAGGGTCAATGTAGGTTATGTTATGGTTTTGATAATTGATATCACTCAACCACATTTGATTTTGGAAGATGTTGATGAACGGGACATACACCCATGGAAGATCATGGATTTGAGGCACAACATAGGGAAATCAAAATCTCGGAACATGTGTTAAATGTTATTGATAGTATACTAAATGTTTTTTTTTAGCAAATGTTATTAAGTGTTATTGATAGTATACTGAATATTTTTAAAAACCTTATGCTTGTTACTTTAATAGTTGCACACCTGTGCATTGGAAGCAAAGTATAATATACTTAATCATACATTATTCATAAACTTCAAAATTGTACAAAGATAACACTATTATGTGTGGCTCGAAATATTGTGTTTGTGCCATAAGGAAAGCCACAAACCATCGGCTTTTATTCCAGCTCAAGCACAAGTGAAAAGCCAACAACATCATATTTAAATACACTACTTATTGCATCATCATGGATCTTCATAGCTTGTTCAATATTCAATAGTGGACACACTCAAAGACATAACAATAACCGTGGTGATCGTTAGGACATAGGCACCCTTGAAGCATTGGTTGCACAAGCATAATTGCATTACCAATAACATTGCACCATGAAGGAAAGTTAGCACTGGCTAGCTTTCGTTCTAGCACAAGAGCATTGCCAACAAAAACAATGCACCGTAAAGGCAAACTAGTGCTTGCTAGTTTTCCTTCTAACAAAAGTAGAATCACATCACCAACAACAACATTGTACTATGAGGGAAACCTAGCACCCGCTAGATTTCATTCTAGCCCAAGCACAAGAGCATTGCTAACAACAACATTGCACCATGAGGGAAAGCTAGTACCCATTAAATTTCCTTCTAGCACAATCACAAGAGCATTGCCAACAAAAACATGGCATCATGAGGGAAAGATAGCACCCGCTAGCTTTCCTTCTAGCACAAGCACAAGAGAATTGTCAACAACACTGCACCATGAGATAAAGCTAGTGCCCTCTAGCTTTCCTTCTACCACAATCACAAGTGCATTACCAAAAACAACATTGCATTGTAAAGGAAATTTGGTACCCACTAGCTTTCCTTCTAGCCTAAGCATAAGCGCATTTCCAACAACAACATCGCATAGTGAAGGAAAGCCAGTGCCTGCTAGCTTCCCTTTTAGCCCATTCACAAGTACATTGCCAACAACAACATTCCACAGTGAAGGAAATCTAACACTCGTTAGCTTTCCTTCTAGCCCAAGCACAAGTGTATTGTGAAAAACAACATTCCACCATGAAGGAAAGATATCACCCAATATCTTTCCTTCTACCAACAACAACATTGCACAGTGAAGGAAATCTAGTGCCCGCTATATTTCCTTCTAACACAAGCATAAGTGCATTTCCAACAACAACATTGCTACGTGAAGGAAAGCTAGGGCCTACTAACATTCCTTCTAGCACAAGCTCTTTTACAAAAACAACATTACATCATTGCCAACAACAACATTGCATCGTGAAGGAAAGCTAGTGCCCGCTAGATTTCAACAACATTCCACTGTGAAGGAAAGCTAGTGCCTGCTAACTTTCCTTCTAGCCCAAACACAAGCGCATTTCCAACAACAACATTCTACCATGAAGGAAGGCTAGTGCTAACTAGCTTTCCTTCTAGCCTAATCACAAGCGCAATGCCAACAACAACATTCCATTATGAAGGAAAGATAGAGAGCGCTAGATTTCCTTCTAGCACAAACACAAGCATCTTGCCAAAAGAAACATTTCACTATGATGTAAAGGTACCATATACTAGCTTTCCTTCTAGCATGACCATAAAACCATTGCCAACAACAACATTGCACCGTGAGGGAAAGCTATCGCTTGCTAGTTTTCCTTCTAGCATGAGCATAGGTGCATTTACAAAAACATTTCATTGTGAGGAAAAGCTAGCATCCGCTCGCTTTCCTTCTAGCACGAGCACAAGATCATTACTAGCAACAACATTGCATCATGAGGGAAAGTGAGCACCTATAGTTTTCCTTCTAGCATGAGCACAAGAGCATTTCCAGCAACAACATTGCACCATGAGGGAAAGCTAACACTCGTTAGCTTTCCTTCTAGAATGAGCATAAGAGCATTGCCAACAATAACATTGCACTGTGAGGGAAAGTTGGCACATGCTATCTTCCCTTCTAGCACAAGCAAAAGAGAATTGCCAACAACAACATTGCATCGTGAGGGAAAGCTAGTGCATACAAGTTTTCCTTCTAGCAGGAGTACAAGGGAATTGCAACCAACAACATTGCACAATGAGGGAATGCAACCAACAACATTGCACAATGAGGGAAAGCTAATGCCCCCTAGCTTTCTTTCTAACACAAGCACAAGTGTATTTCCAACCACAACATTCCACCATGAAGGAAAGTTAGTGCCCACTAGATTTCCTTCTAACCCAAGCACAACCATATTTCCAACAACAACATTTCACCGTGAAGGAAAGCTAGAATCCACTAACTTTCCTTATAGACCAAGCACAAGTTCAATGCCAACAACAACATTCCATCTTGAAGGAAAGCTAGCACCTGCTAGCTTTCCTTCTAGACCAACAACAACTGCATTGCCAACAACAACATTCCACCACGAAGGAAAGCTAGGTCCCGCTAGCTTTCCTTCTAGCACTAGCACAAGTGCATTGCCAAAAACAACATTGCACCATCAAGGAAATCTAGTGCATGCGAGGTTTCCTTCCAGCACAAGTACAAGCACATTGCCAACAACATTGCACAATGAAGGAAATTTAGCACTCGCTATATTTTCTTCTAGCACAAGCACAAGGGCATGGCCAAGAACAACATTGCACCATGAAAGAATGCTAGAGCCCACTAGTTTTTCTTATAGCACAAGCACAATGACAATAAAAAAATTGCACTGTGAAGGATAGCTAGCGCCTTCTAGCTTTCATTCTAGCACAACCACAAGTGCATTACCAACAACAACATTCCACTATGAAGGAAAAATAGCGTCAACTAAATTTCCTTCTAACACAAGAACAAGCTCATTGTCAACAACAACATCGCACCATAAGAGAAAGCTAGTGTCTTCTATCTTTCCTTCTAGCACAAACAAAAACACATTGCCAACAACAAAATTGCCCCATGAAAGAAAGCTAGTTCTTACTAGCTTTCCTTCTTACATAAGAAGAGTATTGTCAACAACAACATTGCATCCTGAGGGAAATCTCTCCTTCTAGCACATGCAAAGAGCATTTCCAACAACAACATTGCACTATGACAAAAAGCTAGCGCCTACTAGCTTTCCTTTTAGCGCCTGCTAGCTTTCCTTCTAGCACAAGAATAGGAGCATTTCCAACAACAACATTGCACAATGTGGGAAATATAGTGCCCTCTAGCTTTCCTTCTAGCACAAGCTCATTTCCAACAACAACATCGCATCGTGATTGAAATCCAGTGCCCACTCGCTTTCTTTCTAGCCCGACATAAATGCATTGTCAACAACAACATTCTTCCATGAAGGAAAGCTAGCGCTCGCAAGCTTTCCTTCTAGACCAAGAACAAGTGCATTTCCAACAACATTCCACCCTGAAGGAAAGTTAGTGCCCTCTAGCTTTCCTTTTAGCACAAGAAGTGCATTGCCAAAAGCAACATTGCACTGTGAAGGAAAACTAGTGCTTCCTAGATCTCCTTCTAGCACAAACAAAAGTGCATTGCCAATAATAACATTACACTGTGGAGAAAAGCTAGTGTCCACTAACTTTATTTCTAGCCCAAGCACAAGCACATTGTCGAAAAATACATTGCACCATGAAGGAAAGCTAGAACCCGCTAGCTTTCCTTTATCCCAAGCATAAGGGCACTGCCAACAATATCATTCCACTGTGAAGGAAATATAGCATGTGTTGGATTTCATTCTAACCCAAACAAGTGCATATTGAATAACATCATTCTAGTGAGGAGAAAAGTTAGTGTGTGTTAGCTTTCCTTCTTGCACAAGCACAAGTGAATTTCGAACAACATCATTCCACTATGGACGAAAGTTAATGCGTTCTAGCTTTCCTTCTTTCACAAGCATAAGCACATTTCAAACAACATCATTCCACTATGGAAGAAAGCTAGTGCATGTTAGCTTTCCTTCTTAAACAAGGACAAGCTTATTTTAAAAAACATCATTCCATTATGCAGGAAAGCTAGCGCGTGCTATTTTTCCTTCCTGCACAAGCACAAGCGCATTTCAAACAACAAAAATCCACTATAGGGGAAATATAGTGCATGCTAACTTTCTTTCTTGCACAAACACAATCACATTTGAAACAACATTAATGCACTATGGAATAAAGCTAGCATGTGCTAACTTTCTTTCTTACACAAGAACAAGTGCATTTCGAGCAACATCATTCCACTGTGTATAAAATCTAGCACATGCTAGTTTCCCTTCTTGCACAAACGCAGGTGCATTTCGAACATCATTCCACTATATAGGAAAGTTAGCACATGCTATCTTTCATTCTTGCACAAGCAAAAATGCATTTCAAACATCATTCCATTGTGGAGGAAAGCTAGCGCGTGCTAGCTTTCCTTCATGCACAAGCACGAGCACATTTTGAGCAACATCATTCCACTGTGGAGGAAAGCTAGCATGTACTAGCTTTCCTTTTTTCACAAAAACAAATGCACTTTGAACAACATGTATCCACTGTGGAGAAAAGATAGTGCATGTTGGTTTTCCTTCTTGCACAATCACAAAATCATTTCGAACAAGCATCATTCCACTGTGGAAGAAAGTGGGCACCATAACACATGCTAGTTTTCCTTCTTGCACAATCACAAAATCATTTCAAACAACATCATTCCACTGTGGAGGAAAGCTAGCATGTACTAGCTTTCCTTTTTTCACAAAAACAAATGCACTTTGAACAACATGTATCCACTGTGGAGAAAATATAGTGCATGTTGGTTTTCCTTCTTGCACAATCAAAAAATCATTTCGAACAAGCATCATTCCACTGTGGAAGAAAGTGGGTGCCATAACACATGCTAGTTTTCCTTCTTGCACAATCACAAAATCATTTCCAACAACATCATTCCACTGTGGAAGAAAGCTAACGCGTGCTAGCTTTCCTTCTTCCACAAGCATAAGGGCATTTCAAAAAACAACATGCCACTGTGGAGGAAAGTTAGCGTGTGCTAGCTTTCATTATTGCAAAAGGACAAGCGCATGTCGAACAATATCAACCCACTGTGGAGAAAAGCTAGCACGTGCTATCTTTCCTTCTTTCACAAGAAGAAGAACATCTCGAAAAATATCTCACTTTGGAGGCACAAGCATAAGCGCATCTTGAACAACATCATCCCACTATGGAGGAAAGATAGCGTGTGTTAGTTTTCCTTCTTTCACAAGCCCAACTGCATTTCAAACATCATTACACTATGGAGGAAAGCTAGCACACACTAGCTTTCCTTCTTGTACAAGCGCAAGCGCATCTTGAACAACATCATTCCATTGTGAAGGAAATCTAGCATGTGCTAAGATAGTGCATGCTAAATTTCCTTCTTGCACAAGCATGAGCGCATCAAACAACATCATCCCACAGTAAGGGAAAACTAGCGCATTTCCCTTTTGCACAAGCACGAGCGCATCTCGAACAACACCATCCTACCATGCGAGAAAGTTAGTGTGTGCTAGTTTTCCCTCGGGCACAAGCACGAGGTCATCTCGAAAAACATCATCCCACCGTGGGCACAAGAACAAGCTCATCTCAGAAAACATCATCCCACTGTGGGCACAAGCACGATCTCATCTTGAACAACATTGTCCTACCATGGGTGAAAGCTAGTGCATGCTAACTTTCCCTCATCATCCCATCGTGGGGGAAAGCTAACGCGTGCTAGCTTTCCCTCTTGCACAAGCAGGAGTGCATCTCAAACAATATCATCCCACCATGAGGGAAATCTAGCGCGTGCTAGCTTTCCCTCTTGCATAAGAATGAGCTCATCTCAGACAACATCATCCCACAGTGGGGGAAATCTAGTGCATGCTAGCTTTCCCTCTTGCACAAGAACGAGCTCATCTTGGACAACATCATCCCACCATGGGGGAAAGCTAGCATGTGCTATCTTTCCGTCTTGCACAAGAACAATCACATTTCGAAAAACATCATCTCACCATGAGGGAAAGATAACATGTGCTAGCTTTTCCTCTTGCATGAGTAGGAGCACATCTCAAACATCATCCCAACGATGGGGAAAGATAGCTCGTTCTAGCTTTCCCTCTTGGACAAGTAGGAATGCATCTCGAACAACATCATCCCACCATGGGGGAAATCTAGCGCATGTTAGCTTCCCCTCTTGCACTAGAATGATCTCATCTCAGAAAACATCATCCCACCGTGGGGGAAAGCTAGTGCATGTTAGCTTTCCCTCTTGCACAAGCACAACCTCATATCGGAAAAAATCATCCCACCATGGGGGAAAGCTAGTGTGTGCTAGTTTTCCCTCTTGTACAAGCACAAGATCATACCAGACAACATCATCCCACCATGGGGGAAAGCTAGTGCGTGCTAGCTTTCCCTCTTGCACAAGAATGAGCTCATCTTAGACAACATCATCCCACCATGGGGGAAATCTAGCGCATGTTATATTTTCCTCTTGCATAAGAACAAGCTCATATCGGACATCATCCCATCGTGGGGGAAAGCTAGCGTGTGCTAGCTTTCCCTCTTGCACAAGCACGAGCTCATCTCAAACAACATCATCCCCCCTTGGGGGAAAGCTAGCGCATGCTAGCTTTCCCTCTTGCACAAGCACGAGCTCATATCGGACAACATCATCCCACCATGGGGGAAAAATAGCACATGCTAGCTTTCACTCTTGCACAAGCACGAGTTGATCTCGGACTACATCATCCCATTGTGGGGGAAAGCTAGCACGTGCTAGCTTTCCCTCTTGCAAAATAATGAGCTCATCTTAGACAACATCATCCCATCGTGGGGAAAAGCTAATGCGTGCTAGTTTTCCCTCATCATCCCATCATGGGGGAAAGCTAGTGCATGCTAGCTTTCCCTCTTGCACAAGAAGGAGTGCATATTGGACAACATCATCCCATAGTGGTGGAAAGCTAACGTGTGCTAGATTTACCTCTTACACAAGCCTAAGCTCATCTTGAACAACATCGTCCCACCGTGGGGGAAAGCTAGCATGTGCTAGATTTCTCTCTTGCACAAGCATGAGCTCATCTCGAACAACATCATCCCACCATGGGGGAAAGCTAGCACGTGCTAGCTTTCCCTCTTTCCCAAGCACGAGCACATCTCAGACAACAACATCCCATCGTGGGTGAAACTAGCGCGTGCTAACTTTCCCTCTTGCATAAGCACGATCTCATCTCGAACAACATAATCCCACCCTGGGGGAAAGATAGTGTGTGCTATCTTTCCCTCTTTCACAAGCACAAGATCATCTCGGACAACATCATCCCAATGTGGGGGAAAGCTAGTGCATGCTAGCTTTCCCTCTTGCACAAGTAGGAGTGAATCTTGGACAACATCATCCCACCTTGGGGGAAAGCTAGCGAGTGTTAGCTTTACCTCTTGCATAAGCAAAATCTCATAATGGACAACATAATCCCACCGTGGATGAAAGATAGTGCATGCTAGCTTTCCCTCTTGCACAAGGAGGACGATATCTTGAACAATATCCCAATGGCGGGAAAAGCTAGCGTGTACTAGCTTTCCCTCTTGCACAAGGAGGACCATATCTTGAACAACATCCCAACGACAGGGAAAGATACCACATGCTAGCTTTCCCTCTTGCACAAGTAGGAGTTCATCTCAAACAATATCATCCCACCGTGGGGGAAATCTAGTGCATGCTAGCTTTCCCTCTTGGACAAGCAGGGGTGCATCTCTGACAACATCATCCCACCATGGGGGGAAGCTACCACATTCTAGCTTTCCCTCTTGTACAAGAAGGAGCACATCTCGAACAACATCATCCCACCATGGGGTAAAGATAGCATGTGCTAGATTTCCCTCTTGCACAAGTAGGATCTCATCTCGAAAAACATCATCTCATAGTGGGAGAAAGATGGCATGTTCTAGCTTTCCCTCTTGCACAATTAGAAGCTCATCTCAGACAACATCATCCCATTGTGAGGTGAAGCTAGCATAGGCTAGCTTTCCCTCTTGCACAAGAATGAGTTCATCTTAGACAACATCATTCCATCATGGGGGAACGTTGGCACATGCTAGATTTCCCTCTTGCACAAACATGAGCTCATCTTGGACAACATCATCCCACTGTGGGGGAAAGCTAGTGCATGCTAGATTTCCCTATTGCGCAAGCAAGAGCTCATCTCAGACAACATCATCCCACCATGGGGGGAAGATGGCATGTGCTAGATTTCCCTCTTGCACAAGCATGAGCTCATCCTGAACAACATCATCCCACCATGGGGGAAAGCTGGCACATGCTAGCTTTCCCTCTTGCACAAGCACAAGATCATATCGAACAACATCATCCCATCGTGGGGGAAATCTAGTGTATGCTATCCTTCCCTCTTGCACAAGCACGAGCTCATCTCAGACAACATCATCCCACCATGGAGGATAGCTAGTGTGTGCTAGATTTTCCTCTTTGTTGTCATGAGTGTACTTGGTGTCCCGACCTCCTCCAAGAATAACAAGTGTAGTGTACCCAGCCACCTTGGTACCTTCTAGGATGGCAGGGTACTGGGAAATTCCATCAATTTACTCTTGATTTCACCATTAACACAATCTACCTCTGATACTAAACAACAACACTTGTTTCATCATCCAACTTTACATGTGATGCAGGAGCATCACTACAAGCCAACAGTGCGCCAGCTAGCTAGCTCATCAAGCATGCATTCAATGGAAGGGGAGAGGCGCAACCCTCTCGAATTTGAAATTTGAATTTGTATTAAATGTTGTAAGGATGGAAAAGCCAAAAAGACATGCATATGCGCAGGCTTTAGACGTATGTTTCCTTAAATAGTTGTAAGGCTAAGATCTAGATCTGATTCGGATCTAGACAACCATTCAATGTAAATTGAGTGTAAATTAATGAGAGTAGGTAGCTTGGAGGGAAGAGCTCGAGGAACCCCTTTTGTAAAAAGATCTTCTGTGTATCTAGTAGTTAGTTTTAGAAGGAGAGAAGGAAGCGGAGACTTTGTTGCAGTCTGAGCTCGAACACATTGTAACCATGCATTCTTGATTAATACTAACAGAGCAGTTTTTCCTGCATGTTGTTGTCCACATGTTTATGAGTTCATGAATGAATGTCTTTATGTGTTGATGATATATTGTAGATGTATGTTAGGTATGCATTTGCAGGGATAGATAGAATTTACTGTCTGTGAGTTCTTTAATTCCAGGTTTGGGCTCTTTGAGGCTTCATGCAAGAGGTTGCATGATAGAATATTGCAGGTTATGTGAGCCAGTGCAAGGAGTGCACTTCTAAATTCTGTGGATTCAGACAAAGACATGCCAGGAGGGCGCACTAGTGGAAGTCATTGACTCAAGGAGAAGCCTCAAGGTTGTTGAACACCTTGGAGGTAAGACTGTGTAGAGGGAGGCACAGAGAAGATAGAATTACTGAGAATTATGTGGAAGCTCCGCTAAGAGGGGATTGAGCGAATGCACTCGATGCATTGGAGAGAAAACTCTATTTCGAGTTCGTTGAGAAGATAGAACCACTGTAGGTTTTGTAGAGCTCTGCCAGGAGGGCTTTGAGCAAGTGCATAGAGTGCATAGGAGAACTCTATCTTGAGTTCGGTGAGAGGATAGAATCACTGAAGATTCTTGAAGCTTTTCCAGGAGGGCATTGAGCAAGTGCAGAGACTGCACAAAAGGAGCTCTTGTTTTGAGTTCAGAGAAAGAGAAGTGTCAAGGGAAGACCTTCACAGGGTTACCGAACACCCTCCAGGCTCAGAAAAGAGTGCTTGAGAATAAGTTTTCAAGAGGGCACTTATATCCCTTCAAGGAGAGAAAGGGACAGAGACATTTAGAGGTTCGAGCAAGAAAAGCTCAGGAGGGACAACGTCTTTAGAACGCAGGTGGGAGCCAAGGATACAGGCTTCATAGTAGGAGCAAAGGCAGATACCTTTGATACTTTGGTAGTCTTTCAAGGGAAGGAAGAAGCTTAAGCTCAGGAGGGAGCTACAACAGCCGTTGATTCGGGCACTGGAGAAGATCTGGACTGTTGAATTTCACATCCAGACCATAGAAGGAGAGCGCGCAGGAGAAAGAGATCTAGGTTGTTAGATCTGGGTGCATGGATCGATAGCCATCGGATCCAGAAGAAGCTGCATGAGGTTTAACCCTCATATTCAAGGAGGAGAGGACTCATCGAAGTCCCAAAAAGATCAGGACCATCCATCATTATAGAGGACACGTGACAAAGATCCAAACCCATCGGGGTTTCGGATACCGGAAGGTTGAAGGACCAAGAATCATGGAGTCACTATATTGTGAACTCCTAGTTCATGAAATCCCAAAAGGATCGGAGTAGTCAGATCTTGGAAGATCTCAGTCATATATTACGGAAGAGGTAAGGCTTCAGAAAATCGGGTTTCGAAGTTTCGAGACTCAAGAGGTGGAGTTTCATGGTCAACAAAACTCCCGAAATCCCGAAGAGAAAAATTCCAAAAGGTGGGTCCTAAGCAGGCCAGAGGATACATGTGGCGATCAACAAAGGAGCAGTCAAGGTTTTGGGGAAATTCCTGAAAGGAGGATTTCGGCATTTCGGCTATCGAGAATGCAAAGGGTAAGAGTTTGAAATTCTTGATCCATGAAATCCTGAAAAGACACAAGCCGTCGGATCAGGAGAGGCTATGAGCCGTTGATCCCAGTTTGGAGCAGAAGATTGGCGTGGTTCGGTACTTCAGCATTTTGGATACCGGGAGCTCGAAGGGGCAAGGATTTGTTGCATCCGGGATCGCGACGTCCCCAAACACGAAAAACCGGAAGTGTTCCGAGGAATAGCGCCGGGTCACGGGACAGGGACACATTTCGACATTTTAGGATTCGGCTTTTCGGCGATCCCAAAGACAAGGAGCGGGGCACATAGTGTTGGAAACCTTGAAATCGTGAAACGCGATGTACATTTGTAGTGGGGATGTGGTCACACATTTCAGAGTTTTGGGATTCGACTTTTCAGCCATCCCGAAGACAAGGAGTCCAGGTACTTCGATGTTTGAAACCCCGAAGTCCTGAAAGCAACGGGGGATCATGGAAGAGGTGGCCATATAATTTCGGCCTTTCAGGATTCGGCATTTCGGTCATCCCAGGGACAAAGAATCAGGGCATTTCGCCTTTGGAAGTCCCGAAGTCGCGAGACGTGACACGCCTTCGGAAGTAGGGTTGTGGTCACATGAACCGAGGATAGTATAGGGGCTAATCGTGGATTGAGCCATTTTGGCATTTCAAAGTTTGGGGAATCAAAGGGTCAAGAAACTCGACATCAGAACTCCCGAAATCCCGAAACACAAAATTTATTTTCAGAAAGGGTCGCGGTCATGTCTGGTGGCCATGTGGAGGTGAAGACTCATGCCTGGTGCATTGCTTATGCCGGTGGAGTTTTCGTGAAGGACCTGTGGATCAGGTTCATTGGGTTTCAATGAAGGTCTGAAAGAACCATTTCTGTTCTGCGGATCCGAAGGGAGAACGATCCTGTAGCGGATTTCTGGCCAAGGGTCGGGGGTCTGCATCAACATTCAACATTATGAAAAACACATAACAATTTAGAAATGTACATATACACAGAGATTCTAAAGGAATACAAATTAACATATAATTACACAACATAACAACAAATAAACATGGAAATTATCTTTTATGAAGATACTGAGTGGCTAGATTCCTCTGACGTTCCTCCCATCCATAGACCACACTGCTCATATTCTCTCAATAGTGAGTCACCCCTGAGCTAGGGATATTCTCCACCAGGGAGAAAGCTTCCTAGCCAACTAGGGTCCATAGTTAGTATCATCAAGGTCTAGGCCAAGGTACCAAACCTTAGCAACACTTCATCCTACAGTGTCTCATTCCCCATTAGCCTACACAAGCTATGGTAGTGTGCCTCCTTCACACTCGGGTTCCTTGGGATGCACCACAACCCATACAGGTATTTATCACAGGCTGACCATGAAGTCTTAGAGCATTGTGGCTCCACGAGTTCTAGCTGCCCTCAGAGGTCTCCATGTACCCTCTAGGCCTCACACCAGGGAATCCATCCCCACACTTCTCCTTCCAAGGATCCATCCTTCTCCGAGGCAACCCAAGGAGAAGTGTACACACCCCTAGGTCCACCCAGGATCCACAGGTAAAATTCTTAGTCTGGGTCACCATCTCCCCCAGAGAAACTCGTATAGTCAACCTGGTAGGAATGAAATGAATAAAATGGAGAATTAAACTAAATTCCCCCTTTAAATATGAATGTGCCTTTTTTATATCATATTATTATATAATATAATAATATAATGCCTTAGGGAATTATTATATTATATTTGGCTTAGTCTCCTTGAATTGAGTCCCCTTTACCTAGCCCTTAGCCCCCTTTTCCACTCGTGGAGTCTTATCCCCCCATACTCTTTTCGTTCCTTGGTATACAACCGTGGTATTATTTTTTATTAATTAGTGCATATGTGCAATTTAGAACATAGGCTCTATGACCTTTGATCATCTTTATGGGAACTCCAGCCTAAACATACCGGATCACCAACCTAGTGTCATATGTACAATATATTTACAATCCATGGGGTCAAACCGGGGTATTACATTCCCCTCCCCTTTATTTATGCTTTGTCCTCAGTGTTTCTATATACATCTGTACAATAAGAGTGCTTTGAGATTCTACAAAAATTGCTTTGATCTACCTATCCAATATGCACACTTGTTGGACCTGGCAGTTTTCTTTAAGCTTCATATTCTTAATAGTCAAAACCAGAATCGTCATCATCATACCTATAAGTAAAACACAATAATAAAATAATTAGCACATGCAATGAATAAATTCATGTACACTCTGATAAATAGTTTAACTGATAGCATAAAGTTGAAAATGTCCCTTTTCGTTGGCAGGTGAATGTTCAGAAACCCAACATTGAGCACTTGTTACTTGAGGCTTCGTGGCACTTGACTCCTTCCTTTCCATCGTTTGAAATTAAGAAACCCCTGAGTTCCAGTAGCTGCTTGACATAAGGCCCTTTAAAATATTCACTACTGATTTGGGTAACAGTAGATCCAACAGATTTTTATTTCCATCTGACAACTATAATGATGATGGGTTGAAGAACAACATTGTGTATATAACAACATTGTCTATTAAGGTAGATTCAAGTGCTTGGCATCCAACCTCTGAAGCTAACACTCCACTTTCTGTTGTATAATATTAACCAACATTTTCACTTCCCAACTATGTTCTAGTTGGACAAGGTTCTATATACAATGCCATGGAGGAAGGCTAATACTGAAGATGGTCTTTCTTTGGATGAATTGAATATCAGTATGGATCATTTCCAACCTATTGGGTTGGAGCCAAATAGGTGTCCAATTCTTCCAACTTATAGCTAGTTTTCTCAATGTGATAGTAGAGCGGACACTCCTTGTACTCTTTCTCTACATCATGCAACACATAATTGGTGTTAGGAACATATCCAACTTCCTTGATCTGCCCAGCCAAGTTGTCCAACAATTTATAAATTTCCTCAAATTGTAAGTGTGAACTGTTTCTGATAAGGAGTAAATGCATTATGCTTTCATCTACAATCCAACTGCATCTTGGACTCTTTTCCAATGCCCTGTTCATCACCTTTCTGACTCTGGATTTATCATCCCATACAACAATGGCAGCATAGGTGTTGGAAAACTACACATATGGTTCACTTCAATGTGGTTCCAACTTAAGAAGATGATATGTTACAGCTTTGCTAGCTTCATGCTGCCATGGATTCAACAAACACCAAGTAAGCTTCCCTATACCAAAGCACTGGCTTACATGGCATTCCATTGATAAAGTTCAATGCTTCATGCAGGAGTGATGCAGGAGCATCCACACGTCATCAAGCGAGCCAGCGCGCACGGAGAAAGAACCTACAGCTGGACAGTGCCAGCACGCACATTTTGAAATGCTTTGGAGATTGTTGCGCCGTCGTTTGGAAGAGGCATTCAAAGCAAGCGC
>ML788403.1:501920-564374 GCA_009831015.1 Picea engelmannii
GCGTGGACAGGTGGCACGAATCCGTAGTATCGGACTTTCGGCATTCGGGGTTTCCAAAAGCAAGAGCTTTGGAGTCTTGGATCCGCGAGTAGCGAAATCCCGACGCGACGTGGCAGTGTGGGACCTGGACGTCAGTGGGGAGACGCGTTGAGGCATATCGGCACATCGGTATTCGGGGATTCGAAAGGTAAGTATCACCCTGCCTCTCACCCGCCGATTTCCCGATAGGAAGATCCCCGAGCCAGAGAGAGAGAGAGAGAGAGAGAACGTTGACCGTTGACATCGCGGATCGGGATTTCGGAGATTTCATGTTGCACTGAAGGTGCACACAAGGTTCGCGAGCCCGCGAAACCCGACTTCCCGAGTTCAGAAAGGGAAGATTCCCGAGAAGACTGTGGGTGACTGAACTCCAGAGTAGGGGTTGGAAGAGCATCGACTCTTTGGGCCGAGGAGCGAGAAGGTCCTGGTGGAGCGACCGCCTGCTGAGAGTGCGGGTTTACGTCAAGGAGGCTAGCTCAACTGAGAAGGGAAACCATGCAATCATACAACAATTAAGTTCAAGTCTTGGTGTAATATGATAATCTTGATCCATGCACTCAAAGTATTGATTCCCTTTAGAAGCCAAACTTACATGGTTGCACGCAGATTCATGCAGGAGGCTAGCCCAACTGAGAAGGGAAACCATGCAATTGTAGTGCTCCTCTCTTTACTTATTCCTCTGCATTATATAGGCATCCTGATCGGTCAAGGAGGTCAATCATACAACAATTAAGTTCCAGTCTTGGTGTAATTTGATAATCTTGATCCATGCACTCAAAGTATTGATTCCCTTTAGAAGCCAAAATTACATGGTTGCATGCAGATAGAACAACAACAACTGTGATACAGGTTGGTTGCAAACTAATTTGCATGAAACGGGGAAACGTTTCCAAGTTTCTGAAACTGGGACGGTACGAAACAGGCCCCTAAAAAATGGAATCATCGGGGGAAACGTCGTATATAAAAAAATTTAAATATATATATATGTATATATATATAAATTTTAAATAAGACATTATATTGCAAGAAAAACATAATGATGCAAAAAAAATGCAATAAAAAAATGCAATAATGATGCAAGAAAAACATGAAAAATGCAATAAAAAAATGCAATAATGATGCAAGAAAAACATGGAAAATGCAAAAAAAATAAATATTTCACTGTTTGGGGGCCCCATGGCCCCCCCTTTTTTTTTCTTATTTTTCCTCAAAGATGCCCGAAACATCGGTCGTACGGGCCGGTATGGCCAGGAAACATTGTCGGGCGTACCGTACGACGTTTCCAAATCGGTAAATGTCGTACGGTATGACGGACGACGTTTCCTGTTCGTACCGTACTGGTTTCGGGCAGGAAACCGAGGGGGGGGGGCGTTTCCTGCAACATAGGTTGCAAACTATCTTAGGTTTGTTTTTCCATGAACTCTACATGCACCAAGGAAAGTGTTAGAACCATATATAATAGGGGAATCAGTTTCCTAAATAATATCTATATATTTCAGGCGTTATGCTCTTGCTCACGATGCATAAGTGAAGGCGGCAGAAAGCGCTCGACACTGACCAAGCATAAGATGAGTCCCCACGCGCGAGCTTTCAAGCGAGTTTCGGTGTTTTTTTTTTAGCAAAGAGGTTGTGAATTGATTTGAAATGGCAAAGTTTAATTCTTGTGGGCAAATACAAATTTGGTTTGTTCGCCAAAATTTGGTCCTTTTTAGCAAAATTGGCCCCTCGGCCTTTATGCAGAGTATTGGCTTGTTTATCAAAATTTAAATATTTTGCCAAATATTTTTCCAAAAAAATAATATTGGGCTAGGGCCAACCTCCGAATAATCAACACCAAGGATAAGCACCATTTCACAAACCAACAGCAAATGCACAAGCCAGCGCTAGCACCAAGCTCCAAAGATAGCCTCGGGCTCACTTCATCGGAATGCTTTCTACCTATTGACATATATCAAGGCTCATTTACTTTTCCTTTTCATGAATGTGGGATTCATTCCCAAAACTTTAAAAATATATAAAACACAGCTCTAAACCCTCTGCCAGGTGTTTGAACCAGTTTCAAGGTGTCGATTGCAGGGAGCCAAGCATCTGCATCAACGACAACACAAGTCAACCACCAAAGCAAACATCATCCAAGCCAACACTCGATCGCAAGGGGCCAAGCACGAGACTCCATCTCCACGCAACCTGTCACACATCAACGCAACACACAAGACACGGGTTACAGCAACAAACATGCAGGTCAACTGCCCAAACGCAATGCGCCAAGCCCCAGGACAATCTAAAGCCCAAGCTCACATCCGCAGATGGCATTGATGGCAGCGATCAGGGGAAGAACAATGTTTATTTCTTGTGATTATTCATGCTGGGAAAGTCAAAAAAAGTTCCGTTTGGTATGCCTGCTACACAATGGATCAGGGTTTATACCATAATGTAATTGGCAGTGGTTTAGATTCCCCTGGTTCTTTTCCATCATGTACATCATCTGGTAAATTAGTTGGGGTAAATGCATCAGACATGAGTCCAGCTGAAATTGCTACTGGGGTAACAAGGGAACAAAAGGAACTTCCTGAAATAATGTCTCTTGATGAATATATAGGTTCAAGGGGAGATCAATCTAATGAAGATGCAGAAGTTGTTAATACAACTCAGAATGAAGAATCTGCAGAATGGGCAAACACCCTTCAAGGTAACTTGGAAGAAGGCAAGGCTGGTTTATTAAATGATCTTTCTGTCTCTCGCAAGAGAATTCTCATTAGGAGAGGGAAAAGTGAAAGCCTGAGCAGGAAAAAAAAATATTCTGATGGTCTGAATGAGTGGCAAGCAGGAAATGCAGCTCAATCATTATCTTATGAAACACTTTGGGAGGGAACTGTACAATTAAATCCCTTTGTTGTTGAAACAGTTGTTGATGTTTTCAGAAGTGGTGAGAAAACCTCAGCAAAAGATTGGTCTACATATGTCGAATTTAAGGGAAGAGTTCGGCTCGATGCATTTGAAAAGTTTCTTCAGGAGTTACCTCTTTCTCGAAGCCATACAGTCATGTCCCGTGAACTTCTTGAAGATCATGGGCATTCTGGAACAATGTCAATGTCAGAAGTGCATGAATGCAGGTTGAAGGATATTGAGAAAATGTCAAGGCAAGATGAGAATTCACAGTTTCAGCTGGTGATAGCCCTCTAGGCCAACATTCTAAACTTAACAGTAAAGATGGCCATTTGCTCGATATTTCATCTCATAATGAAAAGGAACTTGTTGATCTAAAGGAGGATGTGAAACTGTTAGAGGGTGAACTTAAGTCCAATACTATTGCACTTGAAGCTTCCCAAAAAGAATTTGCTGGAAATGAAAATAAATCATTTAATGACATTAAAAATGTTATTATGATCGATGAATCTCTTGAGGAAGAGAGCCTGAATTCTAGCATGGATCGGCTTCACAAAGAGTTGGAGAAAATGAAAAATGGAAATTTAGCTCCATTTCAACAAGAAAATGATCATATGTATGAGCTTGATGCACAAGACCCCCTCTAGAAAGAAGTGCAGCAGTTGCAAATGGAAAATGAGCAACCAGAGAGCATGTTTCCTGGATTTATAGAGCCTTCAAAGGGGGGGGCAATGCCATAGAGAGAATTCTTTCTTTGGAGACAGAACTGGCAGATGCATTGAAGGCAAATAACACACAAAAAGACAGTTTCAAAGCTCTTTTGTTAAACAACAAGCAGATCAGGCAGCTATGCTTCAGAGCTTCGGAGACATAAACGAGTTGATTAATGATATTCTAGAATTGAAGAGGAACACACTAACTTAGATGGTCACATGGATACAATTGACGATGACGAAGATTTCCAGCCTATGCAGAGTATAGACTGCTATCTCGATGCAAAAACATGGCATCTAGCTAAGCAAGTAACAGAGATGAAGGCTTTGGCTATCAAATTTTCTGATGCAGTGGAAAGGTTTCCATCTCAGACATGATTTGTCACAGGAAAAAATTTAATTTTGATTCCTCATATGGTTGAAGGATATACACTGTAGTTTTCAAACGAAGGATATCTAAATGTGCGCCCAATGTCACCATAAGTAAGCCACGAGAACTTGCTAAATGATGCCAAATGTTCAAAAGTTCTCCAAGTTGCAAATTCATCCAGTGTTCTAACGCCAAACCACAAGGCAGAGAATCTCAACTTTTTAGGAGTTGAATCCACAAATATGGCATTTCAAAGCATTAATTGGGAAAGAGAGAGCTGATTCTTGGGGCTGGATATTAGCATAATACAACTGGCATTTTCCTTCATGGCATTCAAATTATAGTTGAGTAGATAACAAGAAAAAGATCATCTCCAGAATCCGAGGCAACAGTTAGATAGAGGTGGCAGAGATGTCCTATACTTCAGGAAATGGTTAGAGCACCGTTTCTCCAACTACCAATACAACATCAGCAACCTTCAGCAAATTCGGGACAACCAAGCAGCAAATGTCAAATTTAGTTTCCATTTAATTTGTTGTCTTGTTTGTTATGGGAGACCATCTACTACAGGTGTCAGTTATTGTAACTGCTTTTCTATTTTTAGAAAGCAGAGTTAAAGCCCGAATCTTTGCAAGGCTGGGGGGATTTTTTATTATTTATAGAGATGTAAAAAACAGAGGGTTCGACTGGGGCTGAGTGAGAGAGGTTTCGACCTGTGGAGTGTTTTTCCATTTGGCTAGACCTGTGAGAGGTGTTTTATTTTGCTAACTGTGGGTTGTGCTTGGCCAGAAGACTTTTCTCTGTAATCATTAAAAGACTGATCAGTAAAGGACATGTTTTTTACAGGATTCCTGTGCGGATATATTGGTGGCATTTTTCCCTCTGTTAAAGTATTTTCCTGTCATCTTTCCAATTGTTTTCAATTCTTATTATTAGAAGACAATACACAAAGAAGAATTTATTGGCAGATACTCTGTATATATCCTTTTGATAATCTTTATGTTATTCATCTAAATATCCCAGCTTAGGAATTCTTAATTGCTCCTTTGCTTGGCTTTTTCCTCCCCTATTTCTTCCTCAAATCGACATCATCAAAACTTATTTCGATCCAACATTTCCACTACCTTTCCCTGTGTAAGAACTTTGTCCAGATCTGAGAATGAAACACATATTCAAGCGCAGACCCCATTTGCCCAATGGCCCTCCTTGCTGTCCCAAAACAACCAATTAAAAATCAAAACCCTATACTTTTATAGCTAGCCTAACATTCATCCTATACATACCAAGTTAATTCAGAAAGAGAGATCCCTCTCTGAGTCTTGGAGGGCTAGATACAAGACTCGAAGTGGTTCGAGGTTACCTCTGTGATTACCTCCGCAGCCTTAGGCAAATCACAGAGCGCTAACATTTTTGGCGACTCCACTGGGGACTTTCTCCAGAGGTGCATTTCAAGTTCAGTTTTGACTTCTGATGGTGAACAAAAGCCAAACACAGGAAGGCTGTACCATTCACCTGGCAACTCCATTGTTCAAGATCCTGAGTTTCAAAGCTCACAAGCGACTCTACTGCTGAAGAATCCAGATTTCAAAGCCTTGATGATGTTTCAAGATGATAGGGTATGTGGCAAATCCTATATCTTGTGAAGCCATAGAAGAAGTCAGGGGTAAGTTAGCAGAATTTCACATTGACGAAGACTTTTTAACAACTATGTTTCGTATTTTGGAATTGAGCAAATCTTCTCCTAAAGGTAAAATCTGTTGTCTTGAGCTAGTTGTTGAAAAGTTCGAAAATGATATTAAACTTTTGGATTCTCAAATTCAGTCCTACAATTTCCTAGATCTCAAAGAATTCTTGGAAAATCTTCCTTCTCCAAAACAAGAGGAAATCGTACTACCTGTTGATTTGCAGATTGATGATGATTATGTTTTCAAGTATAAGGCTGAAGTTGTAGATGTAGTGTTTAATTTTGAAGATGGAACTAATCTACTTGTCATAGAAGATCTAGGAACGAATATCATGCATCATACTTTAATTGATCCTATAGTAGATTACATGGAGGTTTATGTTAGCTCAAGTCTTCAAACATGTATTCTCTATAACGACCAGAGATGTCACCAGCTGCTAGTACATATTTCATCCTTGATTTTTATCAAGCACGATGAGGAAACCCAATCATGGGATCAACTGTTGGGATGGATTCATGGACACTTTTTCATTACTTGATTGAAGTAGTAACTGTTAGCAAAGTAGGGTAGGTAGGAATGTGCCAATAAGCTCAACAGGATGGCCATCTTTTCTTTTTTCGTCTCTTCATGGTTTTATTTTTAGTTTATAGCTTGGAGGCAACCCAATGATCAGCTGGTCGGCGAAATTCAGAGTTCAACGATTCTAGACATCTCCTTCGGAGATATCTTCCCCAGGTGGAGCCTATGTTAGAACCCTATATAATAGGGGAATCAGTTTCCTAAATAACATCTATATATTTTAGGTGTTATGCTTTTGCTCACGATGCATAAGTGAAGGAGGCAGAAAGCGCTCGACACTGACCAAGCATAAGATGAGTCCCCACGCACGAGCTTTCAAGCGAGTTTAGGTGTTTTTTTTTTAGCAAAGAGGTTGTGAATTGATTTGAAATGGAAAAGTTTAATTCTTGTGGGCAAATAAAAATTTGGTTTGTTTGCCAAAATTTGGTCCTTTTTAGCAAATTTGGCCCCTCGGCCTTTATGCAGAGTTTTGGCTTGTTTATCAAAATTTAAATATTTTGCCAAATATTTTTCCAAAAGAATAATATTGGGCTAGGGCCAACCTCCAAATAATCAACACCAAGGATAAGCACTATTTCACAAACTAACAGCAAATGCACAAGCCAGTGCCAGCACCAAGCTCCAAAGATAGCCTCGGGCTCACTTCATCGGAATGATTTCTACCTATTGACATATATCAAGTCTCATTTACTTTTCCTTTTCATGAATGTGGGATTCATTCCCAAAACTTTAAAAATATATAAAACACAGCTCTAAACCCGCTGCCAGGTGTTTGAACCAGTTTCAAGGTGTCGATTGCAGGGAGCCATGCATCTGCATCAACGACAACACAAGTCAACCACCAAAGCAAACAGCATCCAAGACAACACTTGAGCGCAAGGGGCCGAGCACGAGACTCGAGCTCCACGCAACCTGTCACACAACAACGCAACACACAAGACATGGGTTACAACAACAAACATGCAGGTCAATTGCCCAAACGCAATGCGCCAAGCCCCAGGACAATCTAAAGCCCAAGCTCACATCCGCAGATGGCATTGATGGCAGCAATCAGGGGAAGAACAATGTTTATTTCCTGTGATTATTCATGCTGGGAAAGTCAAAAAAAGTTCCGTTTGGTATGCCTGCTACACAATGGATCAGGGTTTATACCATAATGTAATTGGTAATGGTTCAGATTCCCCTGGTTCTTTTCCATCATGTACATCATCTGGTAAATTAGTTGGGGTAAATGCATCAGACATGAATCCAACTGAAATTGCTACTGAAGGGGTAACAAGGGAACAAAAGGAACTTCCTGAAATAATGTCTCTTGATGAATATATAGATTCAAGGGGAGATCAATCTAATGAAGATGCAAAAGTTGTTAATACAACTCAGAATGAAGAATCTGTGGAATGGGCAAACACCCTTCAAGGTAACTTGGAAGAAGGAAAGGCTGGTTTATTAAATGATCTTTTTGTTTCCCGCAAGAGAATGCTCATTAGGAGAGGGAAAAGTGAAAGCCTGAGCAGGAAAACGAAATATTATGATGGTCTGAATGAGTGGCAAGCAGGAAATGCAGCTCAATCATTATCTTATGAAACACTTCGGGAGGGAACTGTACAATTAAATCCCTTTGTTGTTGAAACAATTGTTGTTATTTTCAGAAGTGGTGAGAAAATCTCAGCAAAAGATTGGTCTACATATGTCAAATTTAAGGGAAGAGTTCGGCTCGATGCATTTGAAAAGTTTCTTCAGGAGTTACCTCTTTCTCGAAGCCATACAATCATGTCCCACAAACTTCTTGAAGATCATGGGCATTCTGGAACAGTGTCAATGTCAGAAGTGCATGAATGCAGGTTGAAGGATATTGAGAAAATGTCAAGGCAAGATGAGAATTCACAGTTTCAGCTGGTGATAGCCCTCTAGGCCAACATTCTAAACTTAACAGTAAAGATAGCCATTTGCTCGATATTTCATCTCATAATGAAAAGGAACTTGTTGATCTAAAGGAGGATGTGAAACTATTAGAGGGTGAACTTAAGTCCAATATTATTGCACTTGAAGCTTCCCAAAAAGAATTTGCTGGAAATGAAAATAAATCATTTAATGACATTGAAAATGTTATTATGATTGATGAATCTCTTGAGGAAGAGAGCCTGAATTCTAGCATGGATCGGCTTCACAAAGTGTTGGAGAAAATGAAAAATGGAAATTTAGCTCCATTTCAACAAGAAAATGATCATATGTATGAGCTTGATGCACAAGACCCCCTCCAGAAAGAAGTGCAATAGTTGCAAATGGAAAATGAGCAACCAGAGAGCATGTTTCCTGGATTTATAGAGCCTTCAAAGGGGGGGGCAATGCCATAGAGAGAATTCTTGCTTTGGAGACAGAACTGGCAGATGCATTGAAGGCAAATAACACACAAAAAGACAGTTTCAAAGCTCTTTTGTTAAACAACAAGCAGATCAGGGAGCTATGCTTCAGAGCTTCCAAGACATAAATGAGTTGATTAATGATATGATGGAATTGAAGAGGAACACACTAACTTAGATGGTCACATGGATATAATTGATGATGACGAAGATTTCCAGCCTATGCAGAGTATAGACTGCTATCTGCGATGAAAAAACAGGGCATCTAACTAAGCAAGTAACAAAGATGAAGGCTTTGGCTATCAAATTTTCTGATGCAGTGGAAAGGTTTCCATCTCAGACATGATTTATCACAGGAAAAAATTTAATTTTGATTCCTCATATGGTTGAAGGATATACACTGCAGTTTTCAAACGAAGGATATCTAAATGTGCACCGAATGTCACCATAAGTAAGCCACGAGAACTTGCTAAACGATGTCAAATGTTCAAAAGTTCTCCAAGTTGCAAATTCATCCAGTGTTCTAACGCCAAACCACAAGGTAGAGAATCCCAACTTTTCAGGAGATGAATCCACAAATCTGGCATTTCAACGCATTAATTGGGAAAGAGAGAGTTGATTCTTGGGGCTGGATATTAGCAGAATACAACTGGCATTTTCCTTCATGGCATTCGAATTACAGTTGAGTAGCTAACAAGAAAGAGATCATCTCCAGAATCTGAGGCAGCAGTTAGACAGAGGTGGCAGAGATGTCCTATACTTCAGGAAATGTTTAGAGCACCGTTTCTCCAACTGCCAATACAACATCAACAACCTTCAACAAATTCGGGACAACCAAGCAACAGATGCCAAATTTAGTTTCCATTTAATTTTTTGTCTTGTTTGTTATGGGAGACCATCTGCTATAGGTGTCAGTTATTGTAACTACTTTTCTATTTTTAGAAAGCAGAGTTAAAGCCCAAATCTTTGCAAGGCTGGGGGTATTTTTTATTATTTATAGAGATGTAAAAATCAAAGAGAGGGTTCGACTGGGGCTGAGTGAGAGAGGTTTCGACCTGTGGAGTGTTTTTCCATTTGGCTGGACCTGTGAGAGGTGTTTTATTTTGCTGACTGTGGGCTGTGCTTGGCCAGAAGAATTTTCTCTGTAATCATTAAAAGACTGATCAGTAAAGGACATGTTTTTTACAGGATTCCTGTGCGGATATATTGGTGGCATTTTTCCCTCTGTTAAAGTATTTTCCTGTTATATTTCCAATTGTTTTCAATTCTTATTATCAAAAGATAGTACACAGAGTAGAATTTATTGGCAGATACTCTGCATCTGTCCTTTTGATAATCTTTATGTTATTCATCTAAAGATCCCAGCTTAGGAATTCTTAGCTGCTCCTTTGCCTGGCTTTTTCCTCCCCTATTTCTTCCTCAGATCGACATCATCAAAACTTATTTTGATCCAACATTTCCGCTACCTTTCCCTGTGTAAGAACTTTGTCCAGATATGAGAATGAAACACATATTCAAGTGCAGACCCCATTTTCCCAATGGCCCTCCTTGTTGTCCCAAAAAAACCAATTAAAAATCAACACCCTATACTTTTATAGCTAGCCTAACATTCATCCTATACATACCAAGTTAATTCAGAAAGAGAGATCCCTCTTTGAGTCTTGGAGGGCTAGATCCAAGACTCGAAGTGGTTCGAGGTTACCTCTGTGATTGCCTCTGCAGCCTTAGGCAAATCACAAAGCGCTAATAGAAAGTTTCCCAAACAACATCAGGTTTACATAATTTTGCAAATGTTGCAGTGAAATGATATTGTGAGATGAGATAATACAGACCCTCCTCTGACCTGATCATGAAGGAAGGGTTTACAAGCCCCAATACTGCTACATGTGACCCTTAAATCCGCTGGGAAATCATTTATCCTTTGGAGTAGTGATCTGGGTGTTTCCTCAACTATGTAATCTACATTATATCTCTACTTTGATAGAGTGTTTTCCTCTAATATGACCACTATATCTTCTTGTTTTGCAGGTGATTAAGTTAATCAAACCTTAAATCTTGTCAATATTATCAACATAAGCATAGATAATAGCCCAAGAAGCATATCATCTACCCTTAGCTATACATATTTTAGATCAACCCTTGAGTTGTGTATTCCATATCATGCTACACAGTTTCCCTAGACCTGGAATTACATGTCAAAGAACTCTGTAAATTGTGAATTTCAACGGTACTTCAAGGACTGAACAGTGCTATGAATTGTTGGTGCACTGAGGAGGCATCAAATGCGTTTTGAATCAGCATATAAATACTTATTATTTGAAAGATGAAGAGAGGTCGGCCCTAACCTTTTTCTTTTATTGGAAAAGGTCGGCCCCAGGAAAGCATTCAAGTACAGGTCGACCCCATAAACTTCCATTTATACCATGGTTTTGACATAAAAAATATCCCTTCTCCTTCTGCTAGTACTCTTCGAACTTGGACCATTAGATATAATATTTTTTTCTACATAGGCAACAAACTGATCATTATTCAAGAAGATCTGTCTATTGGTCAGACTCCAGAAAACCTTCACATCTAAAGTCATACATGGAAACAAGAATAGAAGGCCTCCTTGCAAAAATCATATGTTAAATATGGCCATGAATGTCCATATGTTGTACCATGCTGTAGTTTGAGGTTTGAATAAATGTCATGATTTTTTTCTTTTTAGGACAGAATTAGGCACCCATTTATTATCTGGAAATGAGACAGCCTGCTCCCAAACATCCTATTTTTCCTCTGTTTGAAAAATCCATATCACCCTCAACATAATCCTGTTGTTTTTTTTGGCAGATTAAGAGCCACCACTTGTTCATATTTAACTCTCATAGTATGTTAATAAAGGCCTCAGCCTCCTTCAGATGCCCATCATGGCCAAGAAGGTCAACTATGTAGGCATAGTTCTCTACACAAGGTTTAATGTAGTAATCCCTACTCATAGAGAAGAAGTAGTGATAGCCATCATCTAAAACGCCTGAATGCAGAGAGAACTCCAATGAAGGTAATGTGGTTAGGTTTCACACAAATCTTTTGCATGTGCTCAAAAATCTAGACAACCTCTTTGTCAAACCTATGCTCTTCATATAATCATATCCATCTTTAATGATGTTGGTATTGATACACACATGCACCATCCAAATATCCATTTCTGATTGTATCAAAAATTGCAAGAGGTCCTACTCCAAGAACATAAGAGAATCCCATGTAGTCCTCTAAACCAATTTCCTTTTTCAATTCTCCTATGTCATCTACCATGGGTCCCTCAAATACAACAATGAGTGAATTGTGAAGTAACAATGATGGTGTTAAGGAAGGATGTTGAATTTCTTGGCACATACAGAAGTTGACATCGCTCATGTCTATGAAATGTCAATAAAGCAATGAAGGGGACGTTGTCTATTCCAACTGATTTTTTTCAAAGTACATGCTCAAATAATTTTAGCATCTCCCTGAGATAACAACACATAATTCACTCCAACTTTATGCTTTATCGTAACAAATATACGAAGGAAATTTGAAAATTACTTTTTGATGAGGTGCTTTCACTTATCTTCAATTTGACAAACTTTCATTCCAATAAATTGGTAACCAATGCATTGATGCTATCTTCATCGATTTGTTGAACAAAAATCATTTGATGCATTGAACCTATCCTTATTTCCATCCTCCACCAATAACAAGATAATCTTGCAAATAAGGGAAAAAAATGTTTCGAATGCAAAGGTACGCTGGATGTTAGAAGTATTTTCAAAAATATCTTCCCTTGTTTAGAACAACAGTCTTTGGAGGATAGGGGAAGGTGTTATATCCAGGGCTAGGGTACCTATATGACAACCAGTTGGCCTAAAATCAACAAAGGCATGGCATAAATAGTATGTTTGACAAACTGCATCCAAGTCATATTTATTTAACGTTCTAAAACTTTTGGAGACCTATATATCTAACTTTAAAATATACCATTTTTGTAGCTTTAACATGTTGTTACGGTGGAAAAATAGACTGTAAACTATGTCCACAATCCTTTGCTCAATATTATTGAAAATTTCCTTGACTTTTGGTTATTTTGTAAATACTAAGGCAGGTTTTAGTCACTATGGTAGGCCTTCTTGATGACTATGTATTTCTCAGTAGAATGGAATATCAATGTCATTGTTTACATACCATCAAATTGCTGGAAAGAAATGTCAGAGAGTACATCACAAGTGAAAGATTTATAATTTTTTAATGGAAAACTACATCTAGTTTAGAAAACCAATATTTCAGACTTTCTCAATTGGATCCCATCATTAGGGCGATCACTCAATTTGAATATTGGGATGAGGGTCTGAAGCCTGTGGTGACACCTTGTGAATTTAGGCATCATCTTTTCCCTATGACATTTCTTTAAGAATTCCATACCATTTTGCAATTTCTCCCTCTTCATTCTAAGATTCCCAAACATAGAAAAAACGTGATGTAGTTAATTAAACATACTTTTAAATATTTATAGGAGTATTTAGGGGCATAACAGATTCCAATACTACCATCCAAACTCAGTAAATATTTATCATTTATGTGACAACAAGAAACATTCTCATATCATGTTCACCAAGAAACACCATGCCTCATTCTCAGAAGAATAAAAATGATTAGTCTTGGGTCTTGTTTCTTGGGCCAGGGTTTCTACTGGTTGTTGGACACAAATGGCAGGAAGTATTGAAGGAGAAATGTAGACACCACCATGGATGCAAGTGGTCACAGGATGCAATTTTCATGATGTATTGAAGAAGAAAAGGAGGAATCTCCATGGATGTTGCTGGTCATGTGGAGTTGCTAGGGCACCTTGTCCAGGTTGGCTGAGAGGAAACACAAATGGGAATTTTTTTGGAAGAATGGGTTAAGCCCATGACTTGTGGCTTCTAGAAACCAAGTGATAGTCAAAAGGAAGCATAGTGACTCTCTTGCCCTGTGTAGAAGCCATTAATTTGCCACTCAACCTTGAAATGGAGCAGGCCTATTTATTATTCTTTGTAGAAAGCTTTGCAATTTCAATCCTATTTTTCACAAGATATGGCCTTAAACAACTGAGAATCTGTCAGAACTTTATGATTCCACTTTTGGAAAAGATTTCCCAAAAAGATTGTTTTAAGTTACTTAACTCTCACAAATGACAACTTCTAGCCATTGCAAGCTTTCACAATAGACTGGAAAACAACTGAGTACAAATAACTATCTGACGCAAACGTGCCAACCCAGGGCACGTCTGCTCTCACAGGACCTTCTTCTTCTCGGCCTGAAGAACTCAAAGGTTCTTCTATATCCCTATCGGGAGATCTGCACCCACAGAAATCTGTTCCGAGGTCTCCCCTTTACCACCGGGAGATCCGCTAAATCTCGCTGTCTCGCGAGTTCATGACTTGACACCTCCAAACTTTCCCTTCAAATCCTGCGATACCTGATCTGGCAATACGGGTATAACTCCTCCCACATGCAACCATGGGCTAGGCTTAATATTAGCGCCTCTCGTGACTTCGCGACCTCGCAACCTCGCGACCTCGCCGGTTGGACTGTCGAGTTTCCACCCTCCTAGTCCGCGAGTCCCCGAGATGCGCGGTCCCACCTTATGCTTTGCCACGCGTCCACAAGAATCTCAGCTCCTCGGCACTTCGCGACTTGGCGTCCTTTGTGCCACCTGTATTCCACTCACGCTCCGCTATGGCCCACACTGCTCCAGTTGTCAGGATATCGCTATCTCGCTACCTCGCGATTCCTGTGGTCAAATTCTCAGACCTTTTCTTGCGAGGTTTGAGACACGATCCCTCGCTCAGATCCAATGGTCCTCCTGTGTTACTGATCCAATGGCTGTCCTTCTCTCACTTCCTCATGACCTCGTGACTTGGAGTACCCAAATGTTGGACTCACAACCTGCGAGCTCCTGAGTTCGCGAGATCCCTCGATCTCTCGCCACCTGTCCTCCTCAGATGGATGGCTACGATCTCCTCGCTCCTTCGTCACCTCGCGTCCTCGCGCCTCGCGACTTTTCACCCCCAATACTTGGGCCTTTACCCTATGAACTCCCGAGTTCACGAGATCACCGATCTCTACCACCTGTCTCCTCAGATGGACGGCTACGAATCTCTCGCCGCTTCGCTTCCTCGTACGTTGCGACTTTGCACACCCAATACTTGGGCCTTCACTCTGCGAACTTCTGAGTTCGCGAGATCACCGATCTCTGCCACCTGTCCTCTCAGATGGACGACTCCAAATATCTCACCACTTCACCACTTCAAACCCTTCAGAATCTTCTCTCGGTAACCTCCTTGCACCTCTGAAAGATCTAACGATCCTCGTAACTTCGTGAAATCTCTTCAGAAGATTTCGACTGTCCGTTCCCCTCCTTGCACTTCTGCAAGATCTAACGATCCTCGGAATCACACGAAATCTCTTCAGGAGATTTCGACCGTCCGTTCTTCCTTGTATAATCCACGAGGTGAAAAAGGGTATCTCTCTCTCTCTCTCTCTCTCTACGAGATTCCTTCCCCGCTTCGCCAACCTGCGACATTCTCTCCGACTTCAAGTCACACTGGTCTATGTTGATCTTCAGTGACTCAGAGGCCTATCCTTCCTAGGCTTCGCCAAATCACTTCGACCTCAACGAGGTTCTCTGCACGCGCTCCTCACGGCAAGCCTGTGAACACTTCAACTGTTCGAGCTTCCTTTGACTCTGCGTATGCCCGTAGCAGTAGTCCTTCAACACTTCTACTCAGTTTCATGACTGAGACTTTCTCCTTTAGCCTGTGCACTCCTTGCACGGCTCTAGCAACCCGCTTTTGCTTCTGAGCGAATTGAGAACAAGAGTTTAACTCCCGAGCCTTCTATCAACGCACTCCTTGCGGACGACTTCAACTGCACTTCTTGCAGGAATCCTTGCTCAAAGGAGAAACAATTGTAACTCACCTCACTTCCTCTCATATTTCAATCTTGACACATGAAATCACACAGCATGATAACAAATGTACAACAGGAAGTAATATTTATAAGTAGAGCATTCAACACACGTACACAGAGAATAACACAACAACCATGAATCTAAATCAACTTCTTCTATTAATTCAAGATTTGTACATGGGTGTTCTTCTACAACTCTACGCTATTCTCCTATGTTCTAGAATCTTCTTTCTCCTGTTGTTCTCTCTCTCTCTCTCTCTAATGTTACAATGCACAATGAGGGTGTCTATATCCTGTTTCCCTCTTTTCTTCTAGAACTGTCTAATCTAAGAATTCAATTCTATCTACCTGTAACTACTACTATAAATGCCTCTGTCTATCTCAGACGAGAGTGTATGGCTCGAGGTCTGATTACATTTTTACCAAGGTGCCTGAATTAAATGATCTCATTTATATTCAACGCATCAACTTCAAGGGAAAATTTTAAATATTCAAAAACTTGTGCTGGACATCTTTCAGCTGGCTTCTGCTTCCACGTTGGTTTTTCTTGTCGTGAGGGATGCTCCTGCATCATACTCCCTCGCTTGAAAATTTGCATGGGCTCCTATCCATGATCTCCTACACGGTATATCCATGCTTCAAAATTTCTTCTTCAGTCTCCCAGCTGGCATCTTCAACTGGGTGTCCCTTCCACTTAACCAAATATTCAAAATATTCTTTCCTTTTGGTTTTCTTACCCACTCTTTTATTCAGTATCTGCTCCATCTGTGGCTTCTCTGCAACTGGCATCTGCTTCTGCCACTGGACCTCTGGTTGATCATCACCTTTTGTTCCTGCTTCATCAGCTTTATATGGATATAAATCCGAAACATTAAATATCAAAGATATTCCGATCCCATCTGGTAACTCAATTTCATAAGCATTCTGTCCCATCTTCTTCAAGACCTTGCATGGCCCAATTTTCTTCATCTTCAGCTTGTTGTATGTTCCTCTGGGGAACCTTTATTTCCTCAAATGTGCTAGAACCAGATCACCAACTTCAAACTGAAGTTGCCTCCGTTGCTGATCTACTCTGCGCTTGTATTCATGATTTGAATCTTGCAGTCGCTTCTTCACCTGGCTGTGAAGTTCTTTCATCGCTTCAGTGAATTCTCCTACACTAGCACTGCTAGTATTAGTCTGTTCTAAATCCCTTAATTCAGAAACTCCTCTTGGCTACATTCCATATACAATCTGAAATGGATTTTTCCCTGTTCTCCTGTTCACTGAATCATTGTAAGCAAATTATGCTTGCGGTAATATGCTATCCCAGCTGCTATGGTGCTCTGTCACCAAGCTCCTCAACAAGTCTCCTAGGCTTCTGTTGACCACCTCTGTCTGTCCATCCGTCTGAGGATGACAAGCAGAACTAAACATCAAATTAGTCCCCAGCTTCTTCCATAATGTTCTCCAGAAATGGCCTATGAATTTTGTGTCTCTGTCCGAAACTATGCTTTTCGGCAATCCATGAAGTCGAACAATCTCCTTGAAAAATAGATTTGCGATGTGAGTCGCATCGTTGGTTTTATGGCATGGAATGAAGTGTGCCATCTTAGAAAACCTGTCAAATACCACAAAGATGGAATCAACACCTCTTTGTGTCCTCGGCAATCCCAATACGAAATCCATTTTAATTTCATCCCATGACTTCTCTGGTATGGGTAATGGCTGGTAAAATCCTGCATTATGTTTCCTTCCCTTTGAATGCTGGAAAATCCTGCATCTGTCTACAAAATTCTTGACTTCTGACCGCATCCCTGGCCAAAAGTATGACTCACTCAGCTTTGCAAATGTCTTATCATGGCCAAAATGTCCTGCTAATCCACCATTGTGCTTCTCTTTTAAAAAATTCTCCCTCATGGAGAAAATTGGAATACACAGTTGATTCCCTTTGAACAACAATCCGTCCTGGATCACATACTCTATCCACTGGCTTCTGTCTCTGAGAACTAGATTCTCAGCTGCTTCATAAGCTTCCTTAAAGTCTGAATCATTTGTATACATGTCCTTAAGATCATCAAAGCCTAACGTCCTGACTTTGAACTCCTGCAACAACAAACACTTCCTGCTCAAAGCATCAACAACTTTGTTAGCAGTACCAGAAATATGTTTTATCACAAAAGTAAAATTCTGCATGTATTCAACCCATTTAACATGCCTCTGATTCAAATTCTCCTGTTGAGTTACATATTGTAATGCCTGGTTATCACTATATAAAACAAATTCTTTGGGAATTAAATAGTGTCTCCATTTCTTCAATGCATGTATGATGGCATAGAACTCTTTATCATATGTGGAGTATTTCTCTTTTGCCTCATTCAGCTTCTCGCTGAAATATGCAATCGGCCTGTCCTCCTGACTCAAGACCACTCCTATGGCAAACCCGCTTGCATCACATTTCACCTGAAATGTTTTCTGGAAATCTGGCAACACCAAAATTGGTTGCTCTGTAATCTTTCGTTTCAATAAATTGAAACTCTTCTCAGCCTCTTCAGTCCAGTGAAAAGATTTATGTCTTTTCTTCACTGTATCCATCATTACTGTGCTAATTCCACTAAAATTTCTAATGAAATTTTGGTAGAAACTAGCCAGTCCATGAAAACTCCTCACCTCAAATACATTCCTTGGTGATGGCCAATTCTTGATTACCTCCACCTTATCTGGATCCATCCTCAACTCATTTGTAGATATGACAAACCCCAAATAAATGAGTTTTGTCTTCATGAATGAGGACTTCTTCATGTTTATCAACAGCTTCTCTTGCTGTAGTCTCTTCATCACAATAGTCAAATGCTTCAAATGTCCAGCCTTTGTCTTGTTGAAAACCAATATGTCATCCAGATACACGATGACAAATTTCCTTATGAAATCTTTCAGGACTTCATTCATCAACCTCATAAAGGTACTCGGTGCATTCGTCAAGCCAAACAGCATGACAAGCCATTCATACAAACCTTCGTTTGTCTTGAATGTTGTTTTCCATTTGTCACCTTCTCTCATACGAATCTGATGATATCCACTCTTCAAATCTATCTTTAAAAAAAAATTGCCCCACTTAAGCAATCCATCAGATCATCCATTCTTGGCAATGGGAATCTATACCTGATAGTTATCTTATTAATGGCTCTTGAATCAGTGCACATCCTCCAGCCTCCGTCTTTCTTCGGACTGAGTATTGTTGGAACAACACATGGACTCAATCTTTCCCTAACCAAACATTTGTCCAACAACTTCTGGACCTGTCTTTTAACCTCCTCATTCTCCTGTGGCATCAATCTATACGCGTCTTTGTTTGGAAAACTAGCTCCTGGTATGAGATCAATATGGTGACTCACACTCCTCATCGGTGGCAATGAACGAGGTAATTCGTCCACCACAATATCAGCGAACTCTTCCAGCAGTTCCTAAACTTCCTTTGGCAAATCATACACTCTTGTGCTAGTTAGAACAATTCTCGATTTTCTGACCACAAAGAATTGTGGATCCTCCTTCTTCTTAACTTCTATAAGAAGTTCCTTCCCACTCATGAGAAGTACTTTGTTGCTTACTTCCGGCTTCACCTCTTTATCTTCAATTGGACACAACATATGAGTCTCCCATTTCTTTCCAGGGTATATGTATTCATCCTCCCATCATGAATTACATTTCTATCATACTGCCATGGTCTACCCAGCAATAAATGATAGACATCCATAGGAATAACATCACATAAAATCTTATCATTATATCCTCCTATCTTGATGTCAACTAAGAACTGTTTAGTGACATTTACCTGATGTCCCTTCTGTAGCCATGAAAGTTTGTATGGACTTGGATGATCAGTCATCTCCAGCTCCAGCTTTTCTACCATCTCGGTTGAAACGAGATTATCGGTACTTCCACTGTCCATGATGACTTTGCATACTCTATCCTTGGTCTTGCAAGTAGTCCTAAAAAGACTGTTCCTCTGTGCTGAATTCTTCATCTCCTTTTCTAGCGTCAAAAGAACTTTCTGCATCACTAGCGATCTTCCACCTTCATCTTACTTTGCTTCAACATCTCACCTCTATGCCTCGGCGATGTGAGTCTCTCCAGTTTCTTTCCTTTTCTTTGGACACTCAAATGACCTGTGCCCATTTTTTCCACGCGTGAAGCATGTAATTACTCCACCTCTTCCTCTTCCTCTACCTCTGGTACAAGGAAACCTCTTTGTTCAATTTGTTGTCCTCGCTGCTCAACATATGGCCTTCTCTGTGAGGTTTCACCTCTTTCAACCTTTCCCTGAGGTTTCTTCCATTCCTCCTTGGGCTTCTGGTATTTATCTTGGGCAACTGCTTTGCCTCTAGGATGACTTCTGCCTTGCCCTCTCTGACCTTGTTTACGGCTCATCTTCTCCTCAGCTTTCAGAGCCAATTGGTAAGCATCCTCCACCATTTGGATGGTTGCCAAATTTAATTCATCCTGAATTTCATACCTCAGGCCATTCAGATACCTGGCCACCTTTTCGTCATTTCTTTCGCGATGACCTGCCCTGATATTCAACCTATAAAATTCCTCAGTATACTCCTTCACCGTCAGCAGCTTCTGTCTCAGGTTCTGCATCCTTCTAAACAGATAAATTTGATAATACCTGGGAATGAATTTTGCCTTCATCTTTGCAATCATCCTATCCCAGGTCTTAATCTTCTGCTTGCCTTGGCAACGCCTGTCAGCTTGCAGTTCATCCCACCACAAGGCTGCATGTCCTTTTAATCTTGTGACGACATGTCTGACCTTCTTATCATCTTTGATATCTTCATAATCGAAGTAAGTGTCAAGAGCTCTAATCCAGTCTAGCAGCTCTTCTGCATCCAGACTCCCTTCATAAGCTGGAATGTCCATTTTTGTTTTCGAACTCATTTGAGTGATAGCCTTAATTAAACACTCATTGGTTGCATCTTCTACTGGAATTTCTTCTTCATGTCCAGCATCATCTTCATCCTCAGATTCACTGATATCTCCTGCATCAGCTCTTCACGTTTCTCTTATCTCCATGTCCTCCATTCTGGCACGAAGACTTCGCATTCCTCTCTCCATGTATGGATTCTGTACTTTCCTACTTCTTTCTCTGGACATTTCCCTTTCCTCCTCTGGATCGGGTGATTGTCTACCTCTTCTCCTTGGTGGCATGGTGAATTCTCCCTTTCCTCTGCTACAGAAAGAAAATAAACTTTTCTATGCTCTAATACCACTTGACGCAAACGCGCCAACCCAGGGCACGTCCGCTCTCACAGGACCTTCTTCTTCTCAGCCCGAAGAACTCAAAGGTTCTTCTATCTCCCTATCGGGAGATCTACACCCACAGAAATCTGTTCCGAGGTCTCCCCTTTACCATCGGGAGATCCGCTAAATCTCGCTGTCTCGCGAGTTCGTGACTTGACACCTCCAAAATTTCCCTTCAAATCCTGCGATACTCGATCTGGCGATACGGGTATAACTCCTCCCACATGCAACCGTGGGCTAGGCTTAATATTAGCGCCTCTCGCGACTTCGCGACCTCGCAACCTCGCGACCTCGCCGGTTGGACCATCGAGTTTCCACCCTCCTAGTCCGCGAGTCCCCGAGATGCGCGGTCCCACCTTATGCTCTGCCACGCATCCACAAGAATCTTGGCTCCTCGGCACTTCGTGACTCGGCGTCCTTTGTGCCACCTGTATTCCACTCACACTCCGCTATGGCCCACACTGCTCCAGCTGTCGGGATATCGCTATCTCACAACCTCGTGATTGCCATGGCCAAATTCCCGAACCTTTTCTTGCGAGGTCCCGAGACACGATCCCTCGCTCAGATCCAACGGTCCTCCTGTGTTCCTAATCCAACGGTTGTCCTTCTCTCGCTTCCTCGCAACCTCGTGACTTGGAGTACCCAAATGTTGGACTCACAACCTGCGAGCTCCCGAGTTCGCGAGATCCCTCAATCTCTCGCCACCTGTCCTCCTCAGATGGACGGCTAAGATCTCCTCGCTCCTTTGTCGCCTCGCGTCCTCACGCCTCGCGACTTTGCACCCCCAATACTTGGGCCTTTACCCTGCAAACTCCCAAGTTCGCGAGATCATCGATCTCTGCCACCTGTCCCCTCAGATGGACGGCTACGAATCTCTCGCCGCTTCGCATCCTCGTGCCTCGCGACTTTGCACACCCAATACTTGGGCCTTCACTCTGCGAACTTCCGAGTTCGTGAGATCACCGATCTCTGCCACCTGTCCTCTCAGATGGACGGCTCCAAATATCTTGCCACTTCAAACCCTTCGAATATTCTCTCGGTAACCTCCTTGCACCTCTGCAAGATCTAACGATCCTCGTAACTTCGTGAAATCTCTTCAGAAGATTTCGACTGTCCGTTCCCCTCCTTGCACCTCTGCAATATCTAACGATCCTTGGAATCTCGCGAAATCTCTTCAGGAGATTTTGACCGTCCGTTCTTCCTTGTATAATCCGCGAGGTGAAAAAGGGTATCTCTCTCTCTCTCTCTCTCTCTCTCTCTCTCTCTCTCTCTCTATGAGATTCCTTCGCCGCTTCGAAAACCTGCGACGTTGTCTCCGACTTCAAGTCACACTGGTATACACTGATCTTCAGTGACTCAGAGGCCTATCCTTCCTGGGCTTCGCCAAATCACTTCGACCTCAACGAGGTTCTCTGCACGCGCTCCTCGCGGCAAGCCTGCGAACACTTCAACTGTTCGAGCTTCCTTTGACTCTGCGTATGCCCGTAGCAGTAGTCCTTCAACACTTCTGCTCAGTTTCACGACTGAGACTTTCTCCCTTAGCTTGTGCACTCCTTGCATGGCTCTAGCAACCCGCTTTCACTTCTGAGCGAATTGAGAACAAGAGTTTAACTCCCGAGCCTTCTGTCAACGCACTCCTTGCGGATGACTTCAACTGCACTTCTTGCAGGAATCCTTGCTCAAAGGAGAAATAATTGTAACTCACCTCACTTCCTCTCAGATTTCAATATCGATACATGAAATCACACAACATGATAACAAATGTACAACAGGAAGTAATATTTATAAGTAAAGCATTCAACACACATACACAGAGAATAACACAACAACCATGAATCTGAATCAACTTCTTCTATTAATTCAAGATCTGTACATGGGTGTTCTTCTACAAATCTACGCTATTATCCTATGCTCTAGACTCTTCTTTCTCCTGTTGTTCTCTCTCTCTCTCTCTAATGTTACAATGCACAATGAGGGTGTCTATATCGCGTTTCCCTCTTTTCTTCTAGAACTGTCTAATCTAAGAATTCAATTCTATCTACCTGCAACTACTACTATAAATGCCTCTGTCTATCTCAGACGACAGCGTATGGCTCGAGGTCTAATTACATTTTTACCAAGGCGCCTGAATTAAATGATCTCATTTATATTCAGCGCATCAACTTCAAGGGAAAATTTTAAATATTCAAAAACTTGTGCTGGACGTCTTCCAGTTGGCTTCTGCTTCCACGTTGGTTTTTCTTGTCATGAGGGATGCTCCTGCATCACTATCTCAAACATGGAAGTTTAAATAGAGATACCCAACCATTTCTTGTTCAAGTTGGTCATGAAAATATTAATGTAGACACCCAAATCATCCCATAATGAGAGATCCATGCACTGGATATACAACTTTAGCATACCGACAATCTTTGATAATTGTGCAAAATCTTCATGTACTGTATGTCTTGAAAAAAAAAATCGATGCACACTTTTTTTGCAATATTTTATTGGAATTACCAGCCTTTGATATTTATGCAAAACCTGAAACTAGAGGGATTTTGAAATTTCTTTGACCATTTTGATATATGTATAGAACGAGAGAGATTTGTAATAACTAAATTGAATAAATACATATGCCAATTTTGTTTTCATTTTGCCGGAATTAACATGTAATATGATTAATCATCAAACTTAAATTTGTTTGTCTTAGTGTATAAGAGAGGCCACTTTCAAGTTTCCACAAATTGCAATACACAAAATAATGTTTGATTGAAAAGATATTCTTGTTTCAAATCACATCTCATCTTAAATCCATTGCAAAAATCATTTAAATGACTATGGGAACTCAGTAATATACGTTGTCACAATAGATACAAAACCTGTCTTGCCAAAAGTATACAAATAAATGTCTTATTTGAGTGGTAGTTTGGTATCAGATATATAAATGTGGTACAAAATTGTCTTTTTTTTTCTTTGCAAACATTGAAAATGGAATTGGTATTACAGAAAAAATATCTACAAAGAAGAGCATAGAGTAAAGAAAACATTACAGACAAGAATATCACCACATCCTAAAAATGCGTGAATGTCAGCCTTGCCAAGAAAATCATATTAGCACTTGCATGGGAAGAATAAGAAGAGACACTGCATCATATTCTTCTATGTTTCATTTCAACAAACCACATGATGATAAATATGCACGAATCTTGGCATTGAGTATATTAACTGATTCAATTTCTAACACACCAAATTCCCCTCCTTATTGTGTTTAAACAATATACATACTAGATACTAGAGATAGATTCCACTTTTCTCTTCAGCCAATGCAACCAAACATTTTACATTTGTCAAAATGAAGACCAACTTGAACAGTTGAGAATTAAGAATTAGGATGTAATTACTCTTGTTCTTTAATGCCATAAACAAACATTTCACAATAATTGAGTTTCCAGGACAACCTCAAAAAAATAAACCAAAATCACTCACGATGAAAAGTATTAAAACAAGTTCATCCAAAAGATTGGTTTAAGCAAAAAATATTCAATAACAAACCAACATATAGGCTAAAACCTTAAGAAGAGGAATCACGAGGTTTAACAAGATTGGAAAAAAATGGGTTAGCTTCAAAAACGTTTCTTGTCCACCACATTGTTCAAAAGGTTTGTTTGACATCTTGCAAGAGAAAGTTTACGGAAATTGGATTTACAAGAGAAGACCAACATTAGCAAAATTGATAATTCATTTGAGGTTGAAACCATAGACTCTCACCAGGATAAGGCACATAAATACATGAATATGGATCAGAAGATATCGGACAGAGAGGAAATTCTTCCGAGCTCTGATTTTCTTATCTCTCATACATGCAGCTTCTAGCTATTACAAGCTTTCAAAATGGGCTAGAAGACAATTGAGTATCTCGAATGTAACAGTTTAAATAGAGACACCCCAACCATTTCCTAATCAAGTTGATCATGAATATTTCAATAGATGAGAAACCCATGCCTTGGGAACATTTCTTTGGCACATATAAATGACCTCTGGTATATGTGTGGAATAAAAAAGTACCATAAATGTTGAGAAATAAATATATGAACACTTTTCTTCAATATTTTACTAGCAAAACTCACTGGGACAAACGAGAATTTATTATTCCTACAATTTTTCCACTTTGCTCATAACTTTGGATATAGTGTTGAAGCAAATGTTCAGCCTTTGATATTTATGCAAGAACTGAAAATAGGTGAGATTTTGAAGAAAGTTTGACCATATTTATATATGTGGCAAACAGGTGTGTCAGATTTTTCGCAACTAGTTAGAGGAAATAAGTATGCCAAGTTTGTTTTCATTTTACAAAAATAACACATAACATGATCAATCATTAAAGATAAACCTGTTTGGCATAGAGTGTATATCGGGTCAAGTTTCCACAAGTCGCAACAGAAAAAGTAAATATTTTATCAAAAACGTATTTTGGTTTCAATGCACATCTCATCTCAAATTCCATTGCAAAAAGATTTTAAATAGTACTATAATCACCGTTTCATAAATAATACATGAGTAAATGTCTTATTTGAGTAGTAGTCGGGTACTTGATAAAAAAAATAGTAAATATTTGTTTTCTTTTCTTTTTTGCATTCTCTGAAAATTAAATTAGTACAAGAAGCCAGAGGCACTTTCACAAAAGATCATATTATAAAAGTACATGCATATTATCCTTACCAAGAAAATCACATTAGCGCAAGCATGACATCCGACCAATAAGCACGACAGCCTCATCAACACTACCATTTTGCATAAATCCTTTAATCATAGCATTCCTTGTGACCACATCCCAGGGACACATTTTGTCAAACACTTTGCATGCACTATCAATACACCCAAATCTGCCATACATCTACGAAGGCAGTCCCCACACAAGGATTAGACTGTAATCCACTCTGAATTATGTCCCCATGAATCTACCTGTGATGTTCCAGAGTTTCCAAATCAGCACTGGCCATGAGAACACTGGAAAAAGTGAATTGATTCGGCTGGAGTATGGTATAGTTATGCATTTTCCTAAACATATTCAATCCCTCTTCACAACACTCGTGCTTAGCATAAACTAAAATTACAGAACCCCATGAGACTGCATTCTACTCTGACATTTCGTCCAAATAGCAGTGAGCATCCACAACACTGCCGCACTTGCTATACATAGTCATAAGTTTCCTACCCAAGAACATATCTGGTTTGAATAATGTGAGAATGGATTAGTTTTTCTTCGCTAAGGCTTTTGAGCTTAAAGAATCCTTGAAAAAGAGAAGCACATCCATCGGAGTCTACACCATTCCTTGAATGCAGAATTCACAAGGCCTCTTTTCATCGACCTTTAATTCACAGGGCCTCTTTTAATATGTCTTTCTTAATCCCTGACTTTTAAACAAGAAAACAATCCGAACATAATTTTCTGATCTCGACCAAATCCATGATTTTTAAATTGGCAAATGATTTGAACCTCATTTTACTAATCCCAACGAAATCCTTGAATATGGCAATAAACACCAAGCAAAATCCACCGAAAAGACAAAAACATAAATAAATACCTAAATCAAAACCACTTTCATGCACGCCATTCGAACCTTTGCCCAGGCTATTAAAAATAAAATACGGTTTATTCATCCCTGAATCTACCTATGGTTTAATGGACAGTCCAGTAGATTCCCACACAACAATCTTAAATCCCTATTGCCATTTGGTACCTCAAGTATCAATGTTAGTCATGGGCTTAGAGGTGCCTGTATTATTTTGTGGAAACCTAAACGATTTTGGTGTTGGTATTTTGATAGAGTAAATTGAAATTATTTCTTTTACATAAGTTATTTTTCACTACTTTCCAAACAAGGGTATTGTTTTCAAAGCCACCTTTTACATGTTGGAAACCCCCCAAAAAAAATTGGTTGGTATGCGTGGGTGGCTTGCTAATTCTAGCTCCCAAATCATCTCATATAAGTTAAGTGTTGACCATCCCCTCTTTTCACTCAACAAGGTCTTTTCCTTCATGTTGAGTGTGTCTTTGTGTGATTTTTCCATATTCCTTGTTGTTGGTTTTTCCTCCTTCATTTGATTATCACTTGGTGCCACTCATGCAAATGTTTGTTGGAAACCCCATAATTCTTTGCAGATCGAAGTTTCATTTCATGCAAACAGTGATGTTGTATGTGAGTTTCCCATTGGGACTTCTTGAAGATTGTTTGTGGTCATCTGTAGGGTGGCCAACTCTTGGTTTGTTGCCATCTTGCTCAGTAACACTTGAGTTGTAAGTATATTCAATCTCATCATGGGAGGCACTTTAAAAATAAACCCTTCTTCATTTTAGATGGAGTATTGAGGATCATTGTGGCTCCTTGGCAAGGTTGACTTGTGGATGGTTTGACATATTTTGACCAAAGTTAGTTGTCTGGTTTGGTTTGTTGGTTCATCAATGGCCACAATGTTGCGAGTCACTCAGTTCTTTGTGGATGGAAGTGTCACTTTGTATGATCAGTGGTGTGCTAAACAAGCTATTTGTTAAGTCCACCTGAAATTTGGTCGTGGATCATTTGTAGGTAATAAACTTTCATTTTTTTTCCTTCTCCACTTGGTAACACATGAGCAGTAATGTTGGTCATGCTCATCATGGGAGGAACTTGTAAAAAAATCCCTTTCCATTCTACATACATGGAGTTTGAGGGATTTGTTATGGCCCCCTAGGAGGGATCACATTTGTATGCTTTTGGGGATTTTTGTTGGAGTTAGTTGATGGATTTGGTTTGTCAGTTGGCTATTGGACATAATGCTATGAATCCCAACCACTTCTTTCTAGATGGAAGTGTCGTTTCAAGAGAAGGGTGATGTGTTAAACAAGATACCTATCGGTTCCACCTAAAGATTGGTTGTGGGTCATTTGTAGGGTTGTCGGCTTTCAGTTTTCCACTGTCTTGCTCGATAGCACATGAGTTGTATTGTTGGGCCAGGATTATCATGGGAGGCACTTTAAAAGAAACCCTTCTTCAACATAACTAGTTCAACACCATTAAATTATATTCCTAGTTTGGGCATGGTGAGTGTAAAATATTCACACATTTGGTGGTGATGTGCTTTTAGAACTCACCATGCCCAAATCGGGAATATAATTGAATGACGTTGAAGTAGCTATGATGGTGTTAAAAGCACTAAAAAACCCTTATATATTAACTATTTTTTTCTACTCCCCTAATAAGGGAACTTTGTTTAAAGATGTCAACTATCATGGATCAAACAATGATGATATTTATATCCCCATTCTATGTTGTTTCATTCATTATTAGTGTTGTACTCCTATGAAACAAATTCTCCCTTTTAGGGCCTCTTGTATTGTGATTTTTGTATGGCCTTGTTTTGAAGGATGAAACTCTTGTGCTTTTGGCACCTCATAAGTCAAATACTTGGGTCATATTGTTGGCAAGCACGACATCGGGGTGGATCCTAAAAAAATTGAAGATATGCAAGAATGGCCTCACCCGAAGACTCTGAAAAGCTTGTGTGGATTTCTAGTCTTAACATGTTATTATCGCAAGTTTGTTAAGAACTATGGAAAGATTGTGGCCCCTCTCACTGCACTCCTTAAAAAGAATTCGTTCACTTGGACTCCAACAGTTGCTCAGGATTTTCAAACCTTGAAGATGGCCATGTGCACCACTCCAGTCCTGACACTTCCTGATTTCATAAAGACCTTTGTCCTGGAATGTGATGCTTCAAAAAAAGGAATTGGCGTTGTCCTTATGCAAGAGGGTTGGCCTTTGGCCTTTACCAACAAACAACTATCTGAACGAAATTTGGGCAAATCAATCTATGAAAAGGAAATGTTGGTTATTGTGCATGTCGTTGATCTTTGGCGCCCTTATCTATTGGGGAAAAGCTTCCAAATTAATACAGATCATCAAAGCCTCAATTATTTTATGGAACAACGCATTTCCTCCCCAGAGCAACAAAAAAGGGTGACTAAGCTCTTTGGATATGATTATGAGATCATTTACAAGAAAGAAAAAGATAATGTGGTTGCAGATGCACTTTCCCGAAAATATAAAGATGAAGGGTCCCTTTTTTCTCTCTCCTTCATTGTACTAGATTGGCTCCAAGTCGTTCTCCAAGAATGGCTACACGATCCCAAAAGTTCACATCTGATACAACAATTGTAGTCCAATTCTCCAGTTTCCCCAGGGTACTCTTGGCTCCATGATGAGCTTCGATACAAAGGTTGTTTGTATTTAAGTAAACATTCAAAAATTAAATCCACGGTACTTTCTGAGCTTCATGCTACACCCACAACTGGGCATCAGGGTTTACCAAAACCTATGACAGGGTCAAACGTTCTTTTTCTGGGAGGGTATGAAACAGGATGTTCGTAATTTTGTGGCCGAATGTGATCTGTGTCAACGCAACAAGGGAGAAACAATCAAATCTCCTGGCACACTACAACCGCTTCCGATTCCACCTGCTATTTGGTGGGATATCTCTATGGATTTTATTGTAGGCTTACCTAAATCAGACAATAAATCATTCATCATGGTGGTCGTTGATCGCCTTTCCAAGTATTCTCATTTCTGTGCTCTTCAACACCCATTTAAAACATCCATTGTGTCTCAACTTTTCATGGATCAGGTATTCAATCTTCATGGCATGCCACATTCTATTGTTTCTGATCGCGACCCAACTTTCACCAGCAATTTTTGGCAAGAATTGTTCAAGATACAAGGCACCCAATTGCATCTCAGCACAGCTTATCATTTCTAGACTGATGGTCAGACTAAAGTTGTCAACAAATGTTTGGAAATATATTTGAGGTGTTTTGCATCAGAAAAGCAAAATCAGTGGGCTCAATCGTTGCCACTATCTAAATGGTGGTACAACACTTCATACCATGCAACTACCCACATGACTCCTTTTGAAGTAGTACATGGACAAAATCCACCTTCAGTTCTCTCATATTTACCAGGTGTCTCGAAGGTCCAGGCAGTGGATCAAATGCTTACAATTCGAGAGGCTATTCTCCGTACCCTCAAAGAGAATTTGGTCATGGCCCAGAATCGCATGAAGAAACAAGTAGATCAAGGTTGCTCTAAACATCAATATATAGAAGTGGATCAGGTGCTTCTTCAGATGCAACATTACAAGTCTAGTCTACAAGAGTAGGGGCTGGTACTAGGGTGAATAACACCTGCATTAAGTAGTTCTCGAACCATTTTCTCAATTTCATTTTTTTGGGAAAATGGGTGATGATAGAGACGGATATTGGGAGGAAGGCTTCCTGGGACAAGGGGAATGGAATGATCATGAACACCACAGGAAGGAGGGAGGCCCTAGGGAGATAAATTTTTCCTCTCCAAACATCAAGTGGTTTTTTTATCCACTACTTGATTTTTTACAATATAAGAGTTCCAATGCAAAACTCAATGCATATTGGCATAATACTTTAGAACAAATGGACATGCTAAAGAATGTCTTAACTTATCATCTAGAATCTCCTATTACATTTTGGACATGTCTTTCATCTTGTATGACTATAGTCTCCTATGGAAAAGTAACAAGGTATTTATGGATCTATACTTTCTTTGAGGAGCATCTCAGTGCATTCTTTTGGAAACGTTGGGCCTATTTACAATTGTTTGTATATGTTATGTCCACTATGTGATTGAGGTAACATGTCACTAATAGAGGATTGAAGTTCTAAATATTTTCTATCATGCACCTGGTCTATTTGCACTTTGTAGTTTGGGAGCCTGAACTATATTTACATAAATGTCTTGGTATTTTCTATCTAGCTGAATTCCTTTATTTGTTTTTGGCATATCGAAGAGCACTGAAATTAACCCTGTTGTCATAGTACAAAGAAGATGAATTTCAAGATATAATATTTTAGTGTCTCTACTTTTGAAAGCTCCTCTTTTTTTCTGTGGATACTAAGGTCTGTAGATGTTGATACTCAATACTTTTTTGAGTGTTCACTAAGCCAAAATTCTTTGAAAAATGGTTGCAATGAATAGTCAAAGAATTTTATTCCACATCAAGATATTTATTTGGATCTTATCTCAGCCTGGTATCTAAGATTGGGGGAACCCCCCTTTACCCTTCATATTCATCCTTGAGCCATACGAGAAAGCATCATAGCTAGTTGATTGAGTTTCAGAATCCGATCAACGAGATAAAGAGTTGGATGTTCATGATTGAGACCCATCGCATATATAAATATTTATGCATTAGAAACAAAGTGCATTATACTTTGTTCGTTGTCATTTCTTGACATGTTGGGTAGGATGAGTGACAAAGTGACATTTCATTTGCTTCAGCACTATATCCAAATTTGTATGCAAAATGGCAGGATATATTCAAAAGGACAAGAGTTTCATCCTTCAAAACAAGGCCATACAAAAATCACGGTACAAGAGGCTCTAAAAGGGAGAATTTTATTTTATAGGAGTACAACGCTAACAGTGAATGAAACAACATAGAATGGGGATATAAATATCATCATTGTTTGATCCATGATAGTTGACATCTTTATCTAAGGTAAAAGGTGGCTTTGAACACAGTTCCCTTATTAGGGGAGTAGAAAACAATAGTTAATATAGAAGGGTTTTCCAGTGATTTTAACACCATCATAACTACTTCAACGTCATTAAATTCTATTCCCAATTTGGGCATGGTGAGTTCTAAAATCACGTCACCACCAAATGTGTGAATATGTTACACTCACCATGCCCAAACTAGGTGTTGCGCCTCCTTCGTCACCTTAGTGAGAAAAATGGAGGTGCTTGCAAGCTCAGTTGGGTTTGTTGAGCAGGACAACTGTAAGGAAAAGGGTTAGAAAAAGAAATATAAAACAACAACTAAGAAATAAACTAAGAAATAAGATAAAAACTAAATTTATAAACATAGGGACATAAGGACAAAAGAAACAATTAGACCCATGTCACCAATGATAAGGCTGATATTAGTGAAAGAAAACACCAAGAAGCAAGGGGACTATGAGTCCCTTCTTCCTCCAAGGGAGGGCTCTTGGACCCCCACAAGTATGATCTTCTTACAACCTTGAGAAAAAGAAATGAAAATGGTGAAAGAATTCTTTGTTAATCCACTCAAGGGGTGAGATGGATTGTCCAATGCAATGGTGCAAGTATACTCTTGGCAAGGATAGAAGGATCCTCAAGAGAATAATGGCAGCATGACTTTGCTTTGAATTCCTTGAAAAATGAAGTGTATCCATGGCCTTTTTATAGCATTCCTTTGAACTATTGTTCAACTAGTTTGTAGTGTGTAAAGAGGCTAATTAGGGCATTTCTAGGTCTTTGACCAGCCATCTAGTCAAATCCAATCCGGATTTGAGTGTCAAATCAGCTTGGGAGCTGAACCAGAAGTGGTTGGGAGGCCAACCACTCTCATAAATGCGTCGTTTCTCAGATGCACGGATTTTTGTGATAACAGTCGCGCATCGTGCGCATGTGCACAATTCTTGCGTTTATGTTCCGCGCATGTGTACGCGTGCCCAATGTCTGTATAGAGCCCTTCAATTTTTAAACTATTTGTATAGTTTTTGACTCTTTATTAATGCTTTTGTGTTAATTTAGGTCCATGGATGACTTCATAACTGTTTGACGATGTTGAATTCTTGTAACCATTTGTGGATGAAATTTCAGTGATAACAGATGCCCCCTGATGGATGAGGTTAGGAGCATACGTATAGCCAAAATCCATCAATGTTTCTTCTACTGAGTGTGTTGTTGTAAGAGAAAGCAATAGTGGGATCGTCTAGAGTGATCCGTTGGAGGGAAAAAGGAACTAGTAGAACCTAATCTTCCATGACGTGTGTAAAAATAAACTGTGTACAAATGAGGCTGGCATGCCCCATGTTCGTGTCATGTAACTCAAAAAAGAAGGATGAAGTGTTGATGTAGACAACTGCAGCGCCCGCGGGGGTGGTCGAAAAATAAAGGCAGAAGACAATTCTGCGTAGGAACATACTCTGAATAATAGGCAGTGACATCTATAAGAAGTATCACGGAGTTTGTAGGCATTGAGAACCTAGCCAAGTTCAGAGGTCTTCAGCAAGTATCAGGACTAACTACAATAGTTGCAAAGTAAGACCCACCGTAACATGAGAAAGTGTTGACGTTGAATGTTATGGGGGCCAACGACAGCAGGAAGCAATTGTGATTCTCCCTGTGTCGTCCGAGATCTCTCATTGGATGGGTAATGAGAATCAAGATATTGTCGCCCTTCTGGAAAATTGTGCTGATGTCGACAAAAAGGGGGACGTGACTCTCAGAAGCAGAGGGCTTTGTGAAAGCTACTAGGTGAGGTTAGGAAGTGGAGGAGGTACATGGATGAATTCAAGATGTAGGAAGACTCAAGACTGCCCCTGGTTGGAGTATATGTGAGATAAAAGTGGTCGCAACCGTTCAACAAGGTCGAGTGTCAGGGGGACAACAAGACAGGGGATAAGTTGTGCTAGAGGCGGGACAAAGTGAATAAACTCAGAGGGCAGAGCTAAGTGGTCTGTGGGGTACTCTGAAGATATGGACGATGTCGTCAAGGGTAGATGATAAGTAGTGCTCCAACCAAGGGTGACATGGGTTCCGTTGGTCAAAAAGGAAAGAAGGTCGCCAAAGGTGACGAAAAAACAAGGGGTAATGTAATTGCTGGAAACAAAGGTGTTTGTACAATAAATAAAGAATTATTTGGGATAAGTGTACAAATACAGAAACGAGTGCCCCAGTGTGATATGGTTGGCCCGGGTAGGGCGCAATGTGCTTGGAGAACTGGTGGAGGGTGGGGGCCCCATGGGTGGGGTTCTGTATGAGGTAAGTGAAATGAAGGGAAATTTGCAGATGGGCAAACTGATTGTGGATGAGATGGAGGGCTCATGATACTGTGGAGGTGCAGTCAAAAAATAGAATTGTGAAGAGATAATCTGGGAGTCTGTTGGGAAAGCTAGCATAATGAGGAGAAGGAGTATGTGGTTGATTCACGATAGGATGTAAGACTATCGGGACTCCCATCCCTAAAGGGTTATGAAAAACAACATGAGTGTCAAAAGCGCAAAAGGGTTCTATGAATGGGACAACTCATGTGGGTAAGAGTGCTACCGGGTGATAGTACCGAAGATGCAAATGGAGGTGCTGGTACTGCAAAGACGGAAATGGGAATCCTAGAGGCAAACGTCAGAGGGTGTGACTAGAGATGCAAGTGAGATTCATAGGGAATGACTACATGCCAGTGCTGAGTATATACCTTGAAGGGGTTGTGTTGGAGTATGATGACCAAGTACCTGCACACATGAAAACCAAATACCCGACGTGAATAGTATCTGAATAGAATTGAATATATGAGCATGTATTTGATAATTTTGAATATGCGTGTGCGTACCTGGTCAGGGTGTGAAAAAAAAAATGGCGTCTTGGGGGCTTAGGATGAAAAGAGGCCCAGAGACTGTCGTGATGTAGATGACGAGATGTTGATCCCGTGGTTGAAGACGGATCTAGAAATGGACACCCGGAGCTCCCGAAATGGTGAGTGGAAGTTTGGCAAAAAGGACTATATATAGCTATAGGTCCCACATTGCCACCTCATTTGTACTTGATATGATAGTGACTAGACGAGAAATTTTCAGAGGAGATTTGGAGATTCAGAGAGGATGAGGCATCCGATCGATGATTAGCAAGCTTCAGGTTAGTGGTCTGATCATCTTTCATAGAATTAGGGTTTCATTTTTTGGGCAGGGGATGTACGGAGGGCTATACATAGGGTTTTTGTGGGTGTGTACCCCATGTGCGCAGGTGATCCAGAAGTATAGACGCGCATGGGGGTGCTAGTGAGGGGGTAAAAGGCGTGCACTATGTGCGCACCTATCGGCTGTACAACTGCACATTTGTGCGCGGCTGTGGAGTGGACAGTCACGCACTATAGTGCGCCTGAAGGATGGATAGGCACGCCTGAGAGCGCACCTATGCAGTGAACAGGCGCACATACGTGCATGCCTGTGTAGTGAACAAGCGCACACATGTGTGCGCCTGTGGGTTTAAACAGTCGCGCCTTAGAGGCAAGGTTGACGGGTGTAAAACTTATCTTTGTGATGTTGTTGATGGTCTATGTGGATGATATAGGACTTTTTGATGTGGCTGCAGGTGAGCAGCGTGCACAATGGCAGTTGGTTGGTGAGAGCAGGATTGGTCCCAGCTGCAAGATGCCATGGCTATTGAGGAGCCAGGTGTTCATGCGACTTTGGCAGCCTGTGGGCTGCTGAAGTTCTTTGACTGCCCGTTGATACGGGTGCAGGAGTATCTCCTGTAGTTCCTTATCCAGATGTGGAGTCTGGACCTGCATTGTTTCATAGTGCGAGGAGAACAGATCACCTTCACTGTGGTGGAGGATGTGTACTTTTTGACTTGGCTCCCGTTTCGGGGTGTGCCCCTACCGGTGGAGCCGTTGTTACCGAGGGATCTGGCACTAGCGACTGTGGGCCAAAGATATTGTTCAGGGCAAAACTTTATGTCTGGTATGGTTGTGAGCATTGGGGCGATGGATGCCCTGGCACATCGTTGTATAGCAACGATGATTGTGAGAGTCTATGGGTCGCTGGCGACGCATCGGATCATTGGGGTCCAGCTGATGGTGATGGAGAGAGTGTTGGCCGACGAGCACTTCGCCTGGGGACTTACGCTGCATGCCAGGATGGTAGGGTAGTTGGACCACTGCTGGTCCATGGATACTGGAGAGTTTGCCTTCGAGTCCATCCTGGTGGCTTGGTTTCTAGAGAGGGTGCCGATGCTGCGCCCTAGGATTTTATTGGGTGCACCTGGGGTGCGAGAGCCGCGACTACGGTGGTGGTCAATTGTTTTTCTTCGCCAAGGTGGTGGCGAGGGCGGCCACTTCTTTACTGCAGAGGTAGTGCAGGTGTGGTGACAGGTGCCGCAGGTGATATTGCAGTACCCCTATGTCGAGGTTGACTTTCAGGAGGATCCGAACATGGTACTACCTCCAGGGGAGGTGTTTGACCGTCGAGGTATGTTGATGATTTTGATATATATGTTTTTCTTTTTTTGAGATAGCATGATATATGTATATGCCATAGATGTTGATACTATCTATTGTTTGTTTGTATGTGCAGATGTGGCACCTCACGGGTGCGAGGTGGAGTTGCAGAGAGTGCCGGCTCGTCAGGAGCCAGAGAGGCTTCCACGGGGAGAGAGACGACAGCGTGAGGACGTCGCGACGTGACCAGCTGATCCAGAGAGGGCAGCAAGGAGACGCCGGTTTGATGACCCTGGTGCTGGGCCAAGGCATGCTCCTCCGGCAGCTGTCGGAGTTTATTTTGAGGACATACGCCATCGCCTGGAGGCAGTGTTACAGGACGTGCCTGAGGGAATGTGGTCTCACATCCAGAATGAGGGTATCTTGGAGTAGTGTGTGGGGATTCCGCCACCATGGCAGTCCGCAGTATGCCAGGCAGCAGTAGTTGGTGCTGCGATGACCGGAAGGTTACCTCCAGGGCAGGAGGGACCAGTAGGGGGTGGGAAACCACCGCCTGAGGTAGGGGCAGGTGGTGGGGGTCTAGAGGCACCGTGAATGGTGCTCTATGTATTTTTTGTATATAGGCTAGTGAGCTCGTTTTGTACCGAGGTGCTTCACTGGCCTGCGGATACTTGTATTTTTGTATGTAAACATTGGGATGGCACCGTGGACCATTTTATATATACATGAGTATACACTTTTGAGATCTATGTGGTGTTTACATGCGTTTTGTTAATGTTTTGATGATGTCTAATCTATATATGTTGTGATAGGTTTTTGATATGTTTATATATGTGTAGAGGTAGCTTGATGGGATATATGCCAATCTAACACAATGTTAGCTATGTTATCTGTAATTTGATTCAATTGTCTTGGAATATGTGTAAATGTAATGGAATCAAAATGTTGAGATAAAAGTCTAACCTGCAGGTATTTGCGAAAGTGGCAGGGATCACGTACGCGGTACACATTATTGAGTTGGAGAACGACTAGTTGGGAGTCGAGGAAGACGCTAAGGTGATGAATACGATGATGTTGGGCGTTGGCCAGGAGGCCAATGATGGCAGTGTATTTGGCTTGGTTGTTGGTCGTTGAACCCAAACATATGCCACTCGAATCTAGCATTTCATGTGAGGGGGTGTAGAGAGCTCAAGCGACCGAAGCGAGATTTTATGTCCAATGGCTGGCGCCGTCAGCGTAACCGATGTGGTAGGCTGGTGGAGGAAGCATCTGTCAAGAGCACAAATGATAGTTTAGACATGAGGGATGGAGAACAAAGATTAAAAACACTAAAAAAGAAATAACCTAAAGTAGAATGACTACGTTTAAGCATAAAATTTCTTTAAGTATAACCCGTTGATGGGTTCTTTGAGAGAGAGGCCAAAATGTATGCGCCTTTGGTGAGGCAATGTTGAATGATATATGGGCCATGCCATAGTGACTCGAATTTTCCATGGCCAAAGGTATCATGAGCGATATCGTAGGCAAGAATGAGGTCGCCTTCGCGAAATGAGCGAAGGTTGACATGTCGATCAAAGGTAGCCTTTGATCATTTTTTAGCTGCCTCATTGTTCTGTAACGAAGATCGACGATCTTCATCCAGAGACTCTAAGTTCAACAAGCGCTGCTCCATTGGAGCAGTGTCGGGTAATAGCTCAATTGCGGTGCGTAAGGTAGGAAGTTCACACTCAATGGGAAGAGTGGCCTCAACTCCATGGACAAGATGAAATGGTGTGAAACCAGTAGCAGTTTTCACGACTGTACGGTAATCCCATAGCACGGAAAACAACATATGATGCCAATTAGTCTTATGTTTGTTAACCATGCGCTGTAACATGGTCTTGAGAACCTTGTTAACGGCTTCGTCCTATCCGTTATATTGAGGGTAATACGGTGAAGCAAACTCATGAGAGAATCCTAACTGAGATGAGAGTTCGACGAAGATATCATTCTCGAAGTGCTTCCCATGATCGGAAACGAGTTGGAGTGGTACTCCAAAGCGAGAGATGACGTGATTAAAGAAAAAATGCGTTGTAGTGTCAGCGGTGTTGTTGAAGGTGGGCATAGCTTCTGCCCATTTGGTGAAGTAATCGACTGTGACAACAATGTATTTGTGACCATTGCTGGAGGGTGGATTACAAGTCATGAAGTCGATGCCCCATTTACAAAAAGGGCTGGCAGTGATGACTGGATGAAGAAGAGCAGGTGGTGCTCAGGCTTTGTTGGCGTAAAGTTGGCACTGCTCGCATCGTTTCACAGCGTAAATGCAATCGTGAAACAAGGTAGGCCAAAAGTAACCTGCTCGGGTAATCTTTTGAGCAGTGGATAGTCCCGACAAATGGCCCCTGCATGCGCCGTTGTGGCAGTCATTTAAGACTCTATCGGACTCGTCAATGGTTAAGAATTGACGAAGAATGGTGTCGACTCTCCATCGGTATAAGATGTCTCTGATGAGGAGGTAATGAGGGGCCTAGTGGTGAATACGACGACGATCATCATGTGAAAGGTGGTTACCGAACTTTTGAGTTCAGAGTTGGACGAGGAGGTTGTCGTACCAAGGATCGTCCGAAGTGATGTAGAAGAGGTGTTCGTCGGGAAAGTCAGTGTTGACTGGGGCACTCGTTGTGTCAGAGGGGAGGGCCATGACAAGTTCGGAGTGGATGAGGGATTTCTTACTCTTGGGTGTTGAAAATTCAAGATCATATTCCTGAAGGATGATGATCCATCGAGCAAATTTGTCATTAATTTGCCGACGACTGAGCAAGTATTGCATCGGGTTGGAATCTTCTACAACCTTAGTTGTGCGTAGTAGAATGTAGTGATGCAGTTTCTGGGCTGCAAGGACGACTGCAAGGGCTAGTTTCTCTTCGTGTTTATACTTCAACGGTGGCCCTGAGAGGTTTTTACTAACGTAATAAATGACATGCTCACGATTGTCATCACCTAGCTAAACGAGAACTCCTGCTACTGAGACAGCTAATGCTGATACGTAGAGGATATAGTCATGATTATAGTCAGGTGCACTGATTAAACGGGCATTGGAGAGTGACATTTTAAGATCGTCAAATGACTGTTGGGCATGTTCATTCCAGTGAAATGGGATGTCGTGACGTAGTAAGCGAAGGAAACCATGTGCACGAATGGCGTAGTCGGGGACAAATCACCGTAGAAAGTTGCCTTGCCTTGTAGGATCTGGAGTTGCCATAAATTTCGAGGAGGGGGAATTTTGGTGATAGCTTGGACTTTGAGGGGGTCCACGGTAATACCTCTTTGGGAAACGATGAAACTGAGGAGGCGTCCTGCGGTGAAACGCGGAAAACACACTTGAGGGGATTCAAGCGGATGTTGTATTGACGACACCGTTGGAAGATGATTCGTAAATCATCAAGATGTTGGGTGCGTTTCTTGGATCGAGTTGTGAGGTCATCCACGTATGCGAGGATGAGATGAGCTAGATCGTGAAAAATATATGTCATTTCCCATTGGAAAGTTGCACCAGCATTCTTTAAGCCAAAAGGCATGAAACGATATGCAAAAGTACCCCAAGGCGTAGTCAATGCGGTTTTATATTGATCGACTGGGTGACTTTGAATTTTATTATAACCAGAGAACCTGTCCATGAAGGAGAGAGCTTCGTGGCCTGCACAGTCATCGATAATTTGATCGATAAAAGGCATTGGAAAGTTGTCTTTGGGACATGCGTGATTGAGATAGCGAAAGTATGTGCAGACACGGATAGTGCCCTATTTTTTGTTAACGGGTACAGGGTTGGAAACCCATGATGTGTAGGCGATGGGTTAGATGAACCTAGCATCACGTAATTTGTCAATCTCAGCTTTGATGGCCACTGCTTTGGAGGGGTGTAGCGGTTGTTGTTTTTGATGAACGGGTGTAATGTTAGGCCAGGTGTCGATGTGATGTTCGATGATAGAAGGATCAAGGATAAGCATTTCTGTGTATGACCAGGCAAAAATATCCCGATATTCCTGGAAGAGAGCTTTGTAGGTGATGAGTTCTTGAGGAGTGCAAGAAGCGCCAATGGTGATTTCCTCGACGACGTCATTTTTGATGGAAATGTCGATTTTAATGGTCGGGGAAATGTTGGCCATGTTGCCTTCTTCAAAATTATCAGGGGCAGGAATGGGGTGTTTGAACCAATCAATAGGCCCTGATGGGATAAAATCGTTGGTTTCAACTGCGTATATGGTATGGTGGTTAGGAGGCGTGGATGCTCTCGGTGGAAAGAAGAGTGCACGGTGGTGTAGCGTGTCACATGGGTAGTCAGGGTTGTTTAACTCTTCAAGTATTTCCTCGTCACACTGGAAGTGACGGGAATACAAGGGGTCATGAAGAGTGATATCGATTGTTGTTGGTGTGTGGCTGCCCCCGGGTGATGAAGAAGTAGGGGGAATGATGGAAGGAGTTGACGATGGTTCGCTTGACATAAACCAAATATCGAAGTACTGCGGAGTACCCGTGGTAGTTGGGTGTAAAATTTCCATTGGGAAATGAATAGGAGAGTTGGGGGGATTGGGGGGTAAATCCTCAGATATGTCCTCTAAAAACCATGGGGGTGTTGGAAGGGCCTCGGGTTTGGGGGAAATGACATGAAAAGCTGCTAGTCATGAGGGAAGGTCAACTATCGACTCTGTGGGTCATTGAAGTAGGGTCAATTGGCGTAGCCTGTATTCAATGATCATAGGACAGTGGTATGTAAAATGATCTAATGATTCACATAGAGAGCAAGGGCATCTCATACATTCATTGACTGAAGTAGTGACATAATGGATGTCGGTGATTGTTGGCATGGATGACGTAGCGGAGTGGGGTTCTCTCTAGAAGTTGTGGCGTACTGCGGCTAATTTCTGCCAAAAGCATGGTAGTGCTAGGCAATGGTGGGTATAATGGCCATATACTGAACATATAGCGCAAGCGAATTTGGTTCGCAACCCTTTGCTATTTGAATGAGGAGTGGTAGTGGCAGTACCGGTTATAGTGGTGAGTGTTGAGGGAGTTTGATTAAGTGGGATCAAATTCCGTAACTCTGGTAGGGATGGACAATTGTTGGTTTGGTGTCCATATTTCTCACAGAGTGCACAAGGAGGTTGAACACGTGGAGGAAGTGGTGTTGTGGGTTCTTCCTTCGCCTGCCCCCAGCTGTGGCAGGGGGGGTAGTGAGGGGGGGTGTAGAGGGTATGGTGGGAGTAAGTATGGGAATCGTCATTGGGATTCCTTCTATTTGGGGGGGAAGGGATGGTCGAGGGACCATCTCAGGTGGATGTAAATACCAAACTGGAATTGCTAATACCATATTGGGGAGGGTAAGCGTTGTAGCTACCTAGAAAGCTTCGATGTCTGGGGGAGGGTAAAAGAAGGGGATTTGAGTGGTGGATTTGGGAACTGTCTCCCAGACTGGGATATGTCCTTGAGGAGAGGTGGATTCATGGACTGCTGAGGTCGACGAGTTCGCAGGAGGCTCGTGAGGGGGAAGTTCTATGACTATTGGGACGTCAGGAATGATAGAATCCTCCCTAGGAGGAAGAGTATCCTCTGTGGGAGTTTTGTTAGATGATATCACGCATACTTGATTGGAAGGATGAAGGAGTGGTGGTGATCCATGGTAAGTTCCTAACAATGATGGATCTTTGAAAATTCTGAGACCCATCTCGATGAGTGGATATGCATCATGACTTGTGTGGATGAGAGGAAGAATGTTATCGATGTTGGCAGATGGGTTAGGTTCATAATGTGAGACCTAGTCGATGGTAACGATCTTCCCATTGTGGGGGAACATCATTGTGCAAAAGACGGAAGAGGCAACTGCCTTCATAGCGTACATGTAGCTACGACCGAACAGGATATTATAATCGAGCGGGGCATCGATAACTTTGATGTCGATGAGAATTGTTTTGCCCCCGAGTTCTACGGGGACGTTATGGAAGAGCCCTTCAGGAGATGATGGGCATACGTTATAAGCTCGTAAGGTGATGGAAGAGGGTATGAGTTTGGGGGAACCAAGTTTCTGCCATACTGATTTGGACATAATGCATGTAGATGCACCTTCATCGATGATATACCGATGAACTGTGATGTTCCGTATTTTTACTGGGATTTGGAAAGCGATCAAGGAAGGAAGGTGAGGTTCGTCGCTGTCGAGATCAAACGTAATGAGTCGAGTATCGGCTGGGTCAACTGCCCCCAAGGCAGAAAGTAATGATTTCCGTTGAGTGGGACAAGTCTAAAGGACTTCTAAGACTGACATGGAAGTCGGGGATTGTGCTAAGTCGTCAACCAAACTATAGTTATGAGCTTCCCTAGCCTGTGGGTTGTGGACATTCCTGTGCAATGGGATGTGAGGGATGCGAAGAGGTGGCTCAGTGTTAGGGTGAGGGATCACCAACGGGGGTCCTGTTGGTGTGGGGTTTGTCTCTGGAGGGATGGGAGGAGACTCAGCGGGTGCATGATACTGACGGTTACGTGTTTGCAGAAGGATTTCTTCCTCACTAGTGAGGAGGATCGTGCGATCTGCTGGATTGTTCGGATTGAGATATTGTCCTACCTGAGGTGGGGGAGGATTCATATCGTGTTGGTTGTTTATCACACCTTGGTGTGGAATAGGATTTTGCAGCACGGAAGGGGCGGGTTGTTGCACATATTGTTGTGGTGCCTGCTGAGGGGAAGGCGGTGCTGGAGGATGGGGTAGACTACCGGAATCTTTCAACCATTTGAAATTAGCGATTTGGGGGCAATGATGAGTGTAATGGCCGAACTCACCACAAAGGGCACAAGGGAAGTTGGTTTTAATAGTATTGTTATTTCTTCCTTGATGCCTATTATTATTGCCCCCCTGGGGGTTCTGATTCCCCTAGTTCTGGTTGCCCACAATAGGTTGATTCTGTTGGGGTGGATTCCCGCCTTGACCTGGGTTGTTGTTGCTCCTGTTTCATCCTTTCTTTTTGGAATTGTTCGATGGATGTGTTGGATTTTCCATATTCAGTTGTTCGAAATTTTGATATTGTTGAACGAGAGAAGGTTGAACAAAATTCACCCCAGCATGAGGGTGTTGGGGAGCCATGGGTTGTGGGGGACCAGGAAATGGAAAGTACGGATTCTGTGGGGGTAACGATCCATAAGGTACATAGGAAGGCATGGTGCTTTCGCTAGTACTATAAGCTGAGGTATAAGGGGTACCAGAACTCGTTGGGATAGGTGGATGTATGGGGGGTGCCGGTGGTGGTCCACTAATGGGTGGCGGTATAGCAACAGGGTATGGTTGTTGATAAGGTGGTGGGGGGTAATTAGGAGTGCCTCCGTATGCTGGTGGGTATTGAGGTGTTCCATACAACGATGGTTGTTGGGGTTGTGGACCATGGTGAGTGGTGGTTCCAATCAGTCCGTCTGCTGAGTGAGACATCCCAGGTTTGTCTTGGCCAAATGGCACAGGTTTTGGGAGATCAGGAAGTACTGTGTATAAGTACCCTGATTGTTAATAGATGAGGTCGTATTGTTGAGCTTTACTGATGGCTTCTTCTTCTGACTGAGGGAAAGTGGAGGCTACATCCTTACCAAGGAGAGAGACAAGTGATCTAAGAAACCAGTCAAGACATTGTTGTTTGGTGGTTTCTGCTTTGCATAAACTATGTTGCCTACGCCACTCGTGAATGTGATCAGCGATATGTGTGGATGAGGTTTGTTTGAAGTTAGAGAGTAGTTCGAGACCATTGTCGTGGCAGATTAGTAATTGGAAGAAAGTCAAGAATGCTTTGGCCAAGGACTCGAAAGTCGCATGGGACCCTGACTTCTCATCTACATACCATTTGGTCGATGGGCCAATAAGTGTGCGTTGAAATAAGTGCAGTCTAATGGAATCATCCATAATGCTATTGGAAAAGCACCATAGGTGAAAGGTCATGACATGGTTGACAGGGTCATCACCTGCCTTTCCTTCAAACTTGGGTATGTCTGAAGGTAGTTTGGTGGGAATTGCAAGCCATGTGGGGTCATGCAATATAGGATCATTGGTAAGTCTGCTTAGATCCGATATGTTAAGAGAGGCCAAATATGGCATCAGGAGTGTTGGTTGAGGATTCGTTCATGCCATGGTGTGAGTGTGTTGTGAACCTGACCCTTGAGGGGGGATAGGTGGGTTGGTACTTCCCCCTTGAGAGGAATTTGGTCCCCTGCTTCTGTGTAAAGGAGAGAGAGTGGACAGAGGACCTTGGGAAGTGGACCCAAGTAATGTGGAACCAAGCAAAGATGATCCCAAAACAGTAGCACTCATAGGAGTGTGTGAAGGTGGTGTCGATGAGTGGGCAAGGCCAGACACTCCCCCTAGGATAGGAGGGAGGTTGAGCAAGCATCGAGAATGAAGGGGATTATGTGGGTCCCCTATGATGTCCAATTAGCTAAGTGAATGTGTGCAAATGGTGATGAGAGTAATGACGAAACAAGAGCCATTTTGCAAAAATTTGAACTTTACACAATATATATATCCAAATCAAAATGTAGTCAGAAGTGCATCATACATAAAATGTTTTGAAAAGAAGCATATATGTGGATAAGTGGGTTTTTTCCTCGTGGGGAATCAAAAGAAAACAAATGCTCGTGTCCTAAAATACGTAACGTCCTTCCTCTCAAATAGCACTGGACCTTCCAATAGTACTCAACAGTGGGGTCTTAAGCCACCGGAAGAGGCACTAGTGAAGGATGAAATAATTGGTTATAATGAGGGGTAAAGGGGGCATATCCTGAAAGAGATGGCGATATTTCCCAATAGCCACACAAAATCCAATCAAGGTGCAATTGCAGCCCACAATTGCCACCTGGGTAGATGTCCTAATTTTGGTCACTAGGTACCTCGGTCAAAGTGCGACATTTAGATTTTCAGCCTAAGAAATGGGTCACGAGTTGGATCACGTCCAAGAGGTGGGTGCCTCAAGGGGGGATGCACAGAACAACCGAACCTCGACCTTCAACCCTTCACGGGTATCTCCCTGCCTTATGGTGTTAGGAACACTTGACGTGAAGGATTTCCAGTTCCCTATTTGACAACTTCTATTGTTTTGAAAATGAGAGAACCAGATAACGGGGAGTTATTTGGATGCCTATCCCTGAAATCCTACCTAGACTAAAAAAATTATTTTGGCACCTCCTGTGGAGGAAAACTTAGTGAGTTTTTAGAAATATTTTAGATGTAGTTGTTTGGAGAGGATGGGGGTGTGAACCAACCTCGTTGAATTAAAATGGGAGTGGATAGTTTCATCAAGAAAAGGGTGGGGTGTTTTCGGAATCCTTTTGAAGGAAACTTACTTTGACCTCCATGTTTCAAGAAGAAGTTATGTGAGTGATAAGTGACTTTTGTGTGTGAGTGAAAGTGTGCCAATTTTTAGTGAATTAGGTGTCACCTTGCTGCATGTGGACTTCGCTTGGTCCTTACAAGTGTTGATTACCTAATTAACTAAGTTCCTTTGGTACAACCTTGTGTAATTCAAAAGTCCCTAGGAAGCTAGCATGTGGACATGTGGGTCCGTTACTATCCCTTTAACTCCCTATTGTGATGTAATCTAAGAAAATCTTTTGAAACTATCCTAGATTGAACATGTGGGCATGTATGGGCCCGTTATAAAACCTTTAAACTTTCCTAGTGGTTTGATCTAAGAAAGTAAACTTCAAGCACTATCCTATATTTGTAGCATGTGGCCATGTATGGGCCCATTACAATATCAAGATGTGTTTGAAAAAGTAAACTAAGAGGAGTCCCAAGAAGGATTGTTGTCCTCTCCTAAAGGTTTTAATCTTTTTAAGGGAGATGAAATTGTTTTACAATTTTTTTCTGATTCTCAAGGTCGCTTGGAGGCGCGAGAGAAAAGCATACTAAGTGATTGTTACTCAACTTCTGGTCCCAATGCAAGTTAAATGTGATTAAAAATTATTTCCAACTTATATTATGAGTCAAAACAAGCCATCCATGTGGCGAAAAATGAAAGAAAAAAGAGGAAATTGATTTTAACCTCCTAAGTGCCTATGTGTTTTTGACTCACCCCTTTATATGATGAGGGGACTAAGTGTGGTGCAGCTTTAAAACATGCTTGAAATATTTTTTAAGAAGGAAAATGGCCTTCCCCACATCTCAACAACTTTACAATATGAATTTTTGCACATATGCACGGGTCCTGGTGGAGACAGAGGCGCATAGAGCGCATGTGCGCAGACAGAGAAGAGTCAAAAAGCGCACATGCACAGAACAGAGCTGTTACTTGAGTGCATGTGCACACGATGCACATCTGTGGGGTAAAAAAACCATGCACATGTGACACACAGCCGAGAATGAAAAATCCAGATGGATTTCTCTCAATTCTCCTTGGAATTGGATGATTGGCAGGTTGGCTTAGGCCGGTTGATGCACCTGCAAGTTAAATAAACTAAAAGAAGAGCAATAAAAACCCAATTGGGGGAGGAAATTGATACCTATTCCCCAGTGGAGTCACCAATCTGTTGCGCCTCCATCGTCACCATAGTGAGAAAAATGGAGGTGCTTGCAAGCTCAGTTGGGTTTGTTGAGAAGGACAGCTGCAAGGAAAAGGGTTAGAAAAAGAAATGTAAAACAACAACAAAGAATTAAACTAAGAAATAAGATAACAACTAAATTTATAAACATAGGGACATAAGGACAAAATAAACAATTAGACCCATGTCACCAATGATAAGGCTGATATTAGTGAAAGAAAACACCAAGAAGCAAGGGGACTATGAGTCCCTTCTTCCTCCAAGGGAGGGCTCTTGGACCCCCACAAGTATGCTCTTCTTATAACTTTGAGAAAAAGAAATGAAAATGGTGAAAGACTTCTTTGTTAATCCACTCAAGGGGTGAGATGGATTGTCCAATGCAATGGTGCAAGTATACTCTTGGCAAGGATAGAAGGATCCTCAAGAGAATAATGGCAGCATAACTTTGCTTTGAATTTCTTGAAAAATGAAGTGTATCCATGGCCTTTTTATAGCATTCCTTTGAGCTATTGTTCAACTAGTTTGTAGTGTGTAAAGAGGCTAATTAAGGCATTTCTAGGTCTTTGACCAGCCATCCATTCGAATCCAGTCTAGATTTCAGTGTCAAATCATCTTGGGAGTTGAACCATAAATGGTTGGGAGGTCGACCACTCTCATAAATGCATCGTTTCTCAGATGTGTGGATTTTTGTGATAACAGACGCGCATCGTGCGCATGTGCGGGATTCTTGCGTTTATGTTCCGCGCAAGTGCGCGTGCACCCAATGTCTGTATAGCGCCCTTCAATTTTTCAACTATTTGTATAGTTTTTGACTCTTTATGAATGCTTTTGTGTTAATTCAGGTCCATGGATGACTTCATAACTGTTTGACGATGCTGAATTCTTGTAACCATTTGCGGACGAAATTTTAGTGATAACACTAGGAATATAATTTAATGGCATTGAACTAGTTATGTTGAAGAAGGGTTTATTTTAAAGTGCCTCCCATGATAATCCTGGCCCAACAATACAACTCATGTGCTATGGAGTGAGACAGTGGAAAAATGAAAGCTGACAACCCTACAAATGACCCACAACCAAAATTTAGGTGGAACCGATAGGTAGCTTGTTTACCACATCACCCTTCTCTTGAAACAACACTTCCATCTAGAAAGAAGTGGCTGGGATTCATAGAATTATTTCCAATAGCCAACCGACAAACCAAATCCATCAACTAAATCCAACGAAAATCCTCGAAATCATACAAATGTGATCCCTCCTAGGGGGCCATAACAAATCCATCAAACTCCATGTACGTAGAATGGAAAGGGATTTGTTTACAAGTTCCTCCCATGATGAGCATGAACAACATTACTGCTCATGTGTTACCAAGTGGAGAAGGAAAAAAATTGAAAGTTTCTTACCTACAAATGATCCACGACTAATTTTCAGGTGGACTTAACAAATAGTTTGTTTACCACACCACTGATCATACAAAGTGACACTTCCATCCATAAAGAACTGAGTGACTCACAACATTGTGGCCATCGATGAACCAACAAACCAAACCAAGCAACCAACTTTGGCCAAAATTTATGAAACCATCCACAAGTCAACCTTTCCAAGGAGCCGCAATGATCCTCGACACTCCATCTAAAATGCAGAAGGGTTTATTTTTAAAGTGCCTCCCATGATGAGCTTTTCTATAGTTACAAATCAAGTGTTACCGAGCGAGATGGAAACAAACCAAGATTTGGCCACCCTATAGATGACCCACAAACAATCTTCAAGAAGTCCCAATGTGCAACTCACATACAACATCACTGTTTGCATGAAATGAAACTTCGATCTGCAAAGAATTATGGGGTTTCCAACAAACATTTGCACGAGTGGCACCAAGTGATAATCAGATTAAGGAGGAAAAACAAACAACAAGGAATATGGAACAATCACACAAAGACACACTCAGCATAAAGGAAAAGACCTTGTTGAGTGAAAAGAGGGGATGGTCAACACTTAACTTATATGAGATGATTTGGGAGCTAGAATTAGCAAGCCACCCACGCATACCAACCAATTTGTTTTTTGGGGTTTCCAACATGCAAAAGGTGGCTTTGAAAACAATACCCTTGTTTGGAAAGTAATGAAAAATAACTTATGTAAAAGAAATAATTTGAATTTACTCTATCAAAATACCAACACCAAAATCGTTTAGGTTTCCACAAAATAATATGGGCACCTCTAAGCCCACGACTAAAAATGATACTTGAGGTACCAAATGGAAATAGGGATTTAAGATTGTTGTGTGGGAATCTATTGGACTGTCCATTAAACTGTAGGTAGATTCAGGGACGAATAAACCGTATTTTATTTTTAATAGCCTGGGCAAAGGTTCGAATGGCATGCATGAAAGCGGTTTTGATTTAGGTATTTATTTCAGTTTTTGCATTTTCAGTGGATTTTGCTTGGTATTTATTGTTGTCTTCCGGGATTTCACTGGGGATTAGTAAAATGAGGTTCAAATCATTTTCCAATTTAAAAATCATGGATTTGGTTGAGATCAGAAAATTAGATTTGGATTGTTTTCTTGTTTAAAAGTCGGGGATTAAGAAATACATTAAAAGAACCCCTGTGAATTAAAGGCCGATGAAAAGAGGCCTTGCGAATTCTGCGTTCAAGGAATGGTGTAGACTCTGATGGGTATGCTTCTTTGTTTCAAGGATTCTTTAAGCTCAAAACCCTCAGCGAAGAAAAACTAATCCATTCTCGCATTATTCAAACCAAATGTGTTCTTGGGTAGGAAGCTTGTGACTATGCATAGCAAGTGTGGCAGTGTTGTGGATGCTTGCTACTATTTGGACGAAATGTCAGAGTAGAATGCAGTCTCATGGGGTTCTTAATTTTAGTTTATGTTGAGCACGGGTGCTGTGAAGAGGGCTTGAATATGTTTAGGCAAATGCATAACTATACCATATTCCAGCCGAATCAGTTCACTTTTTCCAGTTTTCTTGTGGCCAATGTTGATTTGGAAACTCTGGAACATCGCAGGGAGATTCATGGGGACATAATTCAGAGTGGATTACAGTCTAATCCTTGTGTGGGGGCTGCCCTCATAGATGTATGGCAGATTTGGGTGTATTGATAGTGCAAGCAAAGTGTTTGACAAAATGCGTCACTAGGATGTGGTCACAAGGAATGCTATGATTAAAGGATTTATGCAAAATGGTAGTGTTGATGAGGCTGTGCTTTTTGGTTGGATGTCGTGCTTGCGCAATGCGATTTTATTGGTAAGGCTAATATGCATGTACTTTTAGAATATGATCTTTTGTGAAAGTGCCTCTGGCTTCTTGTACTAATTTAATTTTCAGAGAATGCAAAAAAGAAAAGAAAACAAATATTTCCTGTGTTTTTTATCAAGTACATATACACTTTGTGCCAAACAGGTTTATGTTTAATGATTGATCATGTTATGTGTTATTTTTGTAAAATGAAAACAAACTTGGCATACTTATTTCCTCTAACTAGTTGCGAAAACATCTAACACACCTATTTGCCACATATATAAATATGGTCAAACTTTCTTCAAAATCTCACCTATTTTCAGTTCTTGCATAAATATCAAAGGCTGAACATTTTCTTCAGCACTATATCCAAAGCTATGGGCAAAGTGGAAAAATTGTAGGAATTATAAATTCTCGCTTGTCCCAGTGAGTTTTTCTAGTAAAATATTGCAGAAAAGTGTTCATCTATTTATTTCTCAACATTTATGGTACTTTTTGATTCCACACATATAATAGAGGTCATTGATATGTGCCAAAGAAGTGTGCCCAAGGCATGGGTTTCTCATCTATTGAAATATTCATGATCAACTTGATTAGGAAATGGTTGGGGTGTCTCTATTTAAACTGTTACATTCAAGATACTCAGTTGTCTTCTATCCCATTTTGAAAGCTTGTAATAGCTAGAAGTTGCATGTATGAGAGATAAGAAAATCAGAGCTCGAAAGAATTTCCTCCTTGTCCAATATCTTCTGATTCATATTCATGTATTTATGTTCCTTATCCTGGTGAGAGTCTGTGGTTTGAAACTCCAATGAATTATCAATTTCGTTAATGTTGGTCTTCTCTTGTATATCCAATTTCTGTAAACTTTCTCTTGCAAGATGTTAAACAAACCTTTTCAACAATGTGGTGGATGGGAAACTTTTCTGAAGCTAACTCATTTTTTTCCAATCTTGGTAAACCTCGTGATTCCTCTTCTTAAGGTTTTAGCGTATATGTTGGTTTGTTATTGAATATTGTTTGCTTAAACCAATCTTTTGGATGAACTTGTTTTAATACTTTTCATCGTGAGTGATTTTGGTTGATTTTTTTGAGGTTGTCCTGGAAACTCAATTATTGTGAAATGTTTGTTTATGGGATTAAAGCACATGAGTAATTATATCCTAATGCTTGATTCTCAACTGTTCAAGTTGGTATTCATTTTGACAAATGTAAAATGTTTGGTTGCATTGGCTGAAGAGAAAAGTGGAATCTATCTCTAGTATCTAGCATGTATATTGTTTAAAAAATAATTAGGGGAATTTGGTGTGTTAGAAATTGAATCAGTTAATATACTCAATGCCAAGATTCATGCATATTTATCATCATGTGATCTGCTGAAATGAAATGTAGAAGAATATGACACAGTGTTTCTTTTGATTCTTCCCATGCAAGTGCTAATATGATTTTCTTGGTAAGGCTGACATTCACACATTTTTAGGATGTGGTGATCTTTTTGTATGTCTTGTTTTCTTTACTCTATGCTCTTCTTTGTAGATATTTTTTTCTGTAATACTAATTCCATTTTCAATGTTTGCAAAGAAAAAAAAGACAAATTTGTACCAAATTTCTATATCTGATACCAAACTACCACTCAAATAAGACATTTATTTGTATACTTTTGGCGAGACAGTTTTTGTATCTGTTGCGACAACGTATATTACTAAGTTTCCATAGTCATTTAAATGATTTTTGCAATGGATTTAAGATGAGATGTGATTTGAAACCAGAATATCTTTTCAATCAAACATTATTTTGTCTATTGCAATTTGTGGAAACTTGAAAAGTGGCCCCTCTTATACACTAAGACAAAAAAATTTAAATTTGATGATTAATCATATTACATGTTAATTCCAGTAAATGAAAACAAATTTGGCATATGTATTTCTTCAATTTAGTTATTAAAAATCTTTCTAGCTCTGTACATATATCAAAATGGTCAAACTTTTTTCAAAATCTCTCTAGTTTCAGGTTCTACATAAATATCAAAGGATGGTAATTTGTTAGAGAACTATATCCATAGTTTTGGTTAAAATAGGAAAACTTTATGAAAAAAGTTTTTAAATCATGGGTTTTCATATTGGGCCTTTCCAATAAAATATTGTAGAAAAAGTGTGCATTGATTTTTTTTTCAAGACATACAGTACATGCAGATTCTACACAATTATCAAAGATCGCTGGTATGCTAAAGTTGTATATCCAGTGCATGGATCTCTCATTATGGGATGATTTAAGTGTCTACATTAATATTTTCATGACCAAATTGATCAATAAATGGTTGGGTATCTTTGTTTAAACTTCCATGTTTGAGATAGTTAGTTGTACTCAGTTGTTTTCCAGTCCATTGTGAAAGCTTGCAATGGCTAGAAGTTGTCATTTGTGAGAGTTAAGTAACTTAAAACAATCTCTGTGGGAAATATTTTCCAAAAGTGGACTCATAAAGTTCTGACAGTTTCTCTATTGTTTAAGGCCATATCTTGTGAAAAATAGGATTGAAACTGCAAAGCTTTCTACAAAGAATCATAAACAGGCCTACTACATTTCGAGGTTGAGTGGAAAATTAATGGCTTCTACAATGGGAAAAAGAGTCACTATGATTCCTTTTGACTATCACTTGGTTTCTAGAAGCCACAAGTGATGGGATTGACCCATTCTTCCAAGAAATTTCCCATTTGTGATTCCTCTCACCCAGCCTGGTCAAGGTGTCCTAACAGCTCCACATGACCAGCAACATCCATGGAGATTCCTTGTTTTCTCCTTCAATACATCCTGCAAATTGCATTCAGTGACCACTTGCATCCATGGTGGTCCCTACATTTATCCCTCAATACTTCTTGCCATTTGCATCCAGCAACCAGTAGAAACCTTGGGCCAAGACTAATCATTTGTATATGAGAATGTTTTTTGTTTTCACATAAATGATAAATATTTACCAAGTTTGGATGTATTGGCATCTATTATGCCCCTAAACTCTACTATAAATATTTAAAGGTAAGTTTAACTATCTACATCATGTTTCTGCTATGCTAACAAATTAAAAAACAACCACAAGTTTCTGGTCAAATTGCACTAAATTCAACGTAGCAATTGCTAATAAGCTACATTATCATTTTTGAAAATTTCATTAGTAGTTCTGAGGCTTTATAAGCAACTCTAACTCTGATTTCTTATTTAGTATTTTTCATTCTAAATAAACATTGTTTTAACTTCATTGTTATAACAATTAAGAGGTGTTTGACAGGTTAATATTTACATGTTCTATTGAATCATTTCTTCATCTCGTGCAATACTAAGTTGCTCTTTACAAGTTTGTTACTCTAGTCTTCCAAGATTTTTTGAGTTCCTAATCAATTTAATATGAAATGTTTTTCGAGTTTAGTTTTCAGTGGAAAGTTTTGATTGAAAAAAGAAACAAATTATAGGGATACCAAAAAGAAAAATGTTTGTCACTTTTTGCACAAATAAAAACAGAACAGCATGTGCTATAGAAATAAGAAAATAGGCTAATTTTGGAGGCAAACCATACAAAATAAAGTCTTATCTCATAAGGAGAACAAGCCTTTGTTAATTGGGACTAGTTTGAGTGGTTGAGAGGAGTGTTATTCTCCCCGCTCAGGTTCTATTCCTACAAATGACATGTTGAGCTCTTAATGAGTATATGGTTGTAACGGCTTCAAGTCCTGTTGTTGACCAGAAAACTTGTAATGGCCAAGAGCTGCAAGTATGAGAGATAATAAACCTAAAAGTTGTATGTGGGACAAGTTTTCCAAAAGTGGACAACATTGACAGACTCTCAACAATTGAAGTCCATAGCTTGTGAAAATAAGATTAAAATTGCAAATCTTAGTACATAGAAACCATAAACACGGCTGCTACAATTGGAGGTTGAGCAGCAAACGAATGGCAGCTCCTACACCAGGTAGAAGAATCATTGTGTTTCCTTTTGACTATCACTTGTTAGGAACCACAAGTCATGGGCTTGACTCCATTCTTCCCCACAATTTTCTATTTTCTATTCTTCTCTATTTGGTGAAGGTCGCCTAGCAGTGCCACATGACCAGCAGTGTCCTAATTGGTGAAGGTCCCCTAACAGTGCCACATGACCAACAGTGTCCATGGATATCCCTCCATTTCTCCTTCATTATTGCCTGCAAATTTTGTTGGTATTCTAGTGGGTAGGTCAAAACTGCCTTATGTATCTACACTAAGAATATATGTCCAAAAAAATAATGAAATTATTGTGCTTATGATCTTTGGTTTTAAATACTTTCTTCTAGTGGAAAACGTCAAAAAAATAAAATCCATCAAACAGCGAAACGAAAGACATACAAAAGTTATATATAGTGCAGAAAAATTTGATAATGGAGAGATCCCTATGGGTTAAAAACTATGACCTTTTCAAGGTTTGCAAGTCACATGGCAATGCATACAGATGCACACTCTATATGTATTTTGGAGTTGACATGGATATCAAGTATAGTGCTTTACATTCCCAAAGTTTGAGTTTTATAAGCCTTCTTGTAAAGCCCTCCACGACTCCCACCGAGCGCGTGCATTCCTTCGGTAAACTTGGAGGTGAGTTGGCCAATGAACATAAGGCGTATGCGGTCGGTTGGGTGAATGGAGTCTTATAGGAATGGGAAGGAGCACCTTGGGCACATGATATTGACGTGCGAACCCAAGGAGGCACACACCTCAGTTTCCTTGCGACGAAAGAAAAAGGCTTGGTTGCACAATAGCAAAGGCAGGGCAACTTGGGTGCGAGAACAAAAAAAGTGGACTTTCTTTCCCTCAGTGACATGGGTGCGTTGGGGAGGTTTACGCGACACTCCAGGTACATCTGTGAAGAGTTGGAGTTGGTCAGAGTCAAATGACAAGGTGCAAAGAAGATGCAACCATGATATGGGGCGCACCAGTCTGGAGGACGCGTCGGCTTGACGAGGATTGCAAAAGGCAAGGGCACACCCAAGTGATGGTGCACATTGGTTTGAAAGAGTGCACCCATATGATGGGGCGCACTAGTCCGAAGATATGTGTTGGCTAGAAAGGAAGGTTCGTTCGACGGATCCAATCCAGTGAATGTTGTAGATTGGTGAGCAGTTCAGTGAGGCAGATTGGTTTGTTTGTAGAGATAGCTTGGATGCAGAACTTGGTGGACAGTTGGTACCAAGTTAGTGGTGGGAACTGGTGCTAATTGATAGAACGAGTTGTGAGGAGAGTTACAACTTGTGAAAAGTGTTTGAGAATGCACTCTTGTGCAGAGTAGGTGTAGACTTGGTGCGAAGAACCAAAGCACCAAGATGGGGTGAGAGACCAAAGATCATGTTGTAGAGTTCGAGCAACGTTGTGTTACAACGAAGTAGTGTGTACCTAAGTAGACTAGGTGCAAAGTTCGGGGAAGAAGCAATGTGCTCAGTGTTAAAATTGTAGCTTGGAAGGTGTCTCAGCATAGGCCTAAGTGTCCAATCATGCTGAAGACATTTAATTAATACCCAGATCAACATTTTTTATTTTATCCTAAGTCTAAACTTAGGAAAAGCATAATAATTTCTCAAATAATTATTATTGTCTTTATTACTCATATTTCCTAACTTTCTCACTTAGGAAATTCATATTTCACTTGATGAACTTTCTTGACTCTTCAAGAAAGTTCATGAAAGGGGAAATATAGTAAAGTGGAAAAGACAAAAGGAGCTGAGGTGAGGGGTTGAGGACACACACACATTGAGCTGAAGAGAAAGAGGGTGATTTGGCTGAGGAAGAGGGTGACTTAGCAACTCAAAGGGAGGGTGACTTGGTAACAGAGAGAGACAACTGAGTGCAAGCCATACATCAGCAACAGGGGAGGCCGAGTTATAGGTCATACAAATGCAGCTTGAAGAGGCCGAGCTGGGTTGTACAACAATAATCATACAAGACGAGTTGTAGGGGCCGTATAGTCCAAGTTTTAGAGGGTTGTACAAGTTGTGTTTGCTAGGCCGAATCTAGGCAGTACAGGGGTAGAGTTGTTGGGTCAAATTTTTGGGTCATACAACACAATTTGGCTGAGTCATACAACTACAAGAAAGGGAAAAATCTGACTGTAATATTCTTTGTGTAATTTTTGTTGATGTAAATTTCCTCTGAAGTCATAATAAATCCCCTCTTTGCTGGTTTTCCTCACACTAGGGTTTCCAGGGTAAACATTTAAACATGTTGTGTTTTCTTCTATACATTAGTGATTAAACTAAGTTGCATTTTCTGTGCATAGTTCAGATTTATATTTCTGCATAAAAGATTAAAATCTGTGTCATAAAACTATTGGCATATAAAATCAGATTGCTAGGTTTATAAAAGTTTAACACTCAGTCAAAGAAGGGAACAGTTGAAGTAACCACCAAGCTGATCCATGCATGTGACGGTCAATAAGTACAGAGGATGATTCGAAAGACGAAGGGTTGTGGATCTGGTAGCCAAATTGGGTCACGGAGGAGGGTCATAGATCTGGTAGCTAGGTTGGGTCACGACAGAGGTAGGTGGTCCTTTACAAAAGACACGAAACAATACACCGAGTTGCACGACAATCTTGAGAAAGCCAAGTGGCTTGGATCAGGCCGTGAAGTGTTTGGAGTAGTGAAGAGAATTCATGGAATAAGTAGAGAAATTTGAACATACCTGAAGGCATTCTATGACCAAATCTTGAGATGGATGGTGCAAGCCATGAAACTTGGAAGACCAAGAGGCTCAATGTAACTCAACAAATGAAAAAAATCCAAGAAGGATTGGGGAGAATGGATGAGATCGATGCAAGGATGGAATCCCGAATCGATAGATTGAAGGCATTGGTAGGAGGGACTGAGGCTTTGACACAACCTATGTTGGGAGCACTCGTGCTTGTGCTTATGCAAGTGGGAAAGCTAGCATGCACTAGCTTTCCCCCACGGTGGGATGATGTTGTCCGAGATGTGTTCGTGCTTATGAAAGAGGAAAGATAACATGCGCTAACTTTCCTCCACGATGGGATGATGTTGTCTAAGATGCGCTCATTCTTGTGCAAGAGGGAAATCTAGCACGTGCTACCTTTCCCCTATGGTGGGATGATGCTGTCTGAGATGAGCTCATGCTTGTGCAAGAGGGAAATCTAGCACACGCTAGCTTTCCCCCATGGTGGGATGATGTTGTCTGAGATGAGCTCTTGCTTATGCAAGAGGGAAATCTAGCACACACTAGCTTTCCCCCACGGTGGGATGATGTTGTTCGAGATGAGCTCGTGCTTGTGCCAGAGGGAAAACTAGCTTGCGTTATCCTTCTCCCAAGGTGGGATGATGTTGTTTGAGATGCACTCATACTTGTGTAAGAGGGAAATCTAGAACGCACTAGATTTCCCCACCATTGGGATGATGTTGTTTGAGATGCGCTCCTGCTTGTGCAAGAGGGAAAGCTAGCACGTGCTAGCTTTCCTCCATGGCAGATGATGTTGTTCAAGATGCACACTTTCTTTTGCAAGAGGGAAAGCTAGCACGTGCTAGCTTTCCCCCATGGTGGGATGATGTTGTCCAGGATGAGCTCGTTCTTGTGCAAGAGGGAAAGCTAGCATGCGCTAGCTTTCCCCCATAGTGGGATGATGTTGTCCAAGATGAGCTCGTGCTTGTGTAAGAGGGAAATCTAGCATGTGCTAACTTTCTCCTATGATGGGATGATGTTGTCCAAGATGAGCTCATGCATGTGCAAGAGGGAAAGCTAGCACATGCTAGTTTTCCAGGGTGGGATGATGTTGTTCGAGATGAACTCATGCTTGTGCAAGAGGGAAAGCTAGCATGTGCTAGCTTTCCCCTATGGTGGCATGACATTGTCCGAGATGAGATTGTACTTGTGCAAGAGGGAAAGCTATCACCCGCTAGCTTTCCCCCATGGTGAGATGATGTTGTTCGAGATGTGCTCCTACTTGTGCAAAAGGGAAAGATGGAACACACTAGCTTTCCCCACCGTTGGGATGATGTTATTTGAGATGCACTCTTGCTTGTGAAAGAGGGAAAGCTAGCACGCGCTAGCTATTCCCCATAGTGGGATGATGTTGTCCGAGATGCGCTCATTCTTGTGCAAAAGGGAAAGCTAGCACATGCTAGCTTTCCACAATGGTGGGATGATCTTGTCCGATATGTGCGTGTGCTTGTGCAAGAGGGAAAGATAGCATGCGCTAACTTTTTCCCATGGTGGGATTATGTTGTCCGAGATGCGCTCGTTCTTGTGCAAGAGAGAAAGCTAGCACATGCTAGATTTCCCCCACGATGGGATGATGTTGTCTGAGATGTGCTTGTGCTTGTGTAAGAGAGAAAGATAGAACGCACTAGCTTTTCTCCACGGTGGGATGATGTTGTTTGAGATGAGCTTGTGCTTGTGCAAGAGGGAAAGCTAACACATGCTAGATTTCCCCCACGGTGGGATGATGTTGTCCGAGATGAGCTTGTGCTTCTGCAAGAGGGAAATCTAGCACACACCAACTTTCCCCCACGGTGATATGATGTTGTTCGAGATGAGCTCATGCTTGTGTAAGAGGGAAAGCTAGCGTGTAGCTAGCACATGCTATCTTTCCCCAATGGTGGGATGATGTTGTTCAAGATGAGCTCATGCTTGTGCAAGAGGGAAAGCTATCATGCGCTAGCTTTCCCCCATGGTGGGATGATGTTGTTCGAGATGCACTCCTACTTGTGCAAGAGAGAAAGCTAGAATGCATTATCTTTCCCCACTTTTGGGATGATATTGTTCAAGATGCCCTCATGCTTATGCAAGAGGGAAAGCTAGCACGTGCTAGCTTTCCCCTACAGTGGGATGATGTTGTTCGAGATTTTCTTATGCTTGTGAAAGAGGGAAAACTAGCACGCACTAACTTTCCCCCACTATGGGATGATTTTGTTCGAGATTTCTTCGTGCTTGTGCAAGAGGGAAATATAGAATGCGCTAGCTTTCTCCCATGGTGGGATGATGTTTTTTGAGATGTGTTCGTTCTTGTGCAAGAGAGAAAGCTAAAACGCGTTATCTTTCCCCCATAGTGGGATGATGTTGTCTGAGATGCGCTCGTACTTGTGCAAGAGAGAAAGCTAGCTTTCTCCCATGGTGGGATGATGTTGTCCGAGATGAGCTCATGCTTGTGCAAGAGGGAAAGCTAGCACATGCTAGCTTTCCCCCACGATGGGATTATGTTGTCTAAGATGAGATCATGCTTATGCAAGAGGGAAATCTAGCATTCTCTAGCATTCCCCCATGGTGGGATGATGTTGTTCGAGATGCACTCCTGCTTGTGCAAAAGGGAAAGCTAGCATGTGCTAGCTTTCCCCCATGGTGGGATGATGAGGGAAAGCTAGCACGCGATAGCTTTCCCCCATGGTGGGATGATGTTGTTAGAGATGAGCTTGTGCTTGTGCAAGAGGGAAATCTACTAGCTTTCCCCCATGGTGAGATGATTTCGAGATGAGCTCATGCTTGTGCAAGAGAGAAAGCTAAAACACACTCACTTTACTCCACGGTGGGATGATGTCTGAGATGTGCTCGTGCTTGTGCAAGAGTAAATTCTAGCACACACTAGCTTTCCTCCATGGTGGTATGATGTTGTTCGAGATGCGCTCTTGCTTGTGCAAGAGGGAAAGCTAGCACACACTAGCTTTCCCCCACAGTGGGATGACATTTTTTGAGATGTGTTTGTGCTTGTTCAAGAGGGAAAACTAGTTTTCCTCCACAGTGGGAGGATGTTGTTCAAGATGAACTCGTGCTTGTGCAAGAGGGAAAGCTAGCACACACTAGCTTTTCCCCATGGTGGGATGATGTTGCCTGAGATGAGCTCGTGCTTGTGCAAGAGGGAAAGTGCTAGCTTTCCCCCAGGATGAGATGATATTGTTTGAGATGCACTCCTGCTTATGCAAGAGGGAAAGATAACATGCGCTAGCTTTCCTTCACAGTGGGATGATAAGGGAATGATGCAACGTATTAACTTTCCCCCATGGTGGGATGATGTTGTCTGAGATGAGTTCATGCTTGTGCAAGAGGGAAAGCTAGCACACACTAGATTTCCCCCATGGAGGGATGATGTTATATGAGATGAGCTTGTGCTTGTGCAAGAGGGAAAGCTAGCATGGACTTGCTTTCCCCCACAGTGGGATGATGTTGTCCGATATGAGCTCGTGCTTTTGCAAAAGGGAAATCTAGAATGCACTAGCTTTTCCCCACGATGGGATGATGTTGTCTGAGATGCATGCCTCCTTATGCAAGAGGGAAAGCTAGAATGTGCTAACTTTCACCACCTTTGGGATGATGTTGTTCGATATATTCTCTTGCTTGTGCAAGAGGGAAAGTTAGAACACACTAGCTTTCCCCATGATGGGATGATCTTGTTAAATATGCACTCCAACTTGTGCAAGAGGGAAAGCTAGAATGTGTTAGCTTACCCCCATGGTGGAATGATGTCCAAGATGCGCTCCTACTTGTGCAAGAGGTAAAGCTAGCACATGCTAGCTTTCCCCACGGTGGGATGATGTCTTCCGAGATGAGCTCGTACTTGTGCAAGAGGGAAATATATCACACGATAGCTTTCTTCCATGGTGGGATGATGTTTGAGATGCACTTGTGCTTGTGCAAGAGGGAAAACTAACACTCTCTAGCTTTCCCCTACGATGGAATGATGTCTGAGATGTGCTTGTGCTTATGCAAGAGGGAAAACTAGCACGTGCTAGCTTTCCCCCATGGTGGAATGATGTTGTTCAAGATGTGCTCCTTGTATAAGAGGGAAAGCTAGAACGTGCTAACTTTCCCCCACGGTGGGATGATGTCTGAGATGAGCTCATGCTTGTGCAAGACGGAAAGCTAGCATGTGCTATCTTTCCCCTACGAAGGGATGATGTCCAAGATATGCTTGTGCTTGTGCAAGAGGGAAAACTTGCACGTGCTAGTGCTAGCTTTCCCCCATGATGGGATGATGTCCAAGATGTGCTCGTGCTTGTGCAAGAGGGAAATCTAGCACGTGCTAGCTTTCCCCTATGGTGGCATGACGTTATCCGAGATGAGCTTGTACTTGTGCAAGAAGGAAAGATAGCACCCACTAGCTTTCCCCCATGGTGAGATGTTGTTGTTTGAGATGCACTCCTACTTGTGCAAGAGGGAAATATAGAACACACTAGCTTTCCCCATTGTTGGGATGATGTTATTTGAGATGCGCTCTTGCTTGTGAAAGAGGGAAAGCTAGCATGTGCTAGCTATTCCCCATGGTGGGATGATGTTGTCCGAGATGCGCTCATTCTTCTGCAAGAGGGAAATCTAGCATGTGCTAGCTTTCCACCATGGTGGGATGATCTTGTCCGATATGTGCTTGTGTTTGTGCAAGAGGGAAAGCTACCATGCGCTAACTTTCCCCCATGGTGGGATTATGTTGTTCGAGATGCACTTGTGCTTTTGCAAGAGGGAAAGCTAGCACACACTAGCTTTCCCCCACTATGGGATGATGTTGTCTAAGATGTGCTTGTGCTTGTGTAAGAGAGAAAGATAGAATGCACTAGATTTCCTCCACGGTGGGATGATATTGTCTGAGATGAGCTCATGCTTGTGCAAGAGGGAAAGCTAGCATGTGCTAGATTTCCCCCATGGTGGGATGATGTTGTCCAAGATGAGCTTGTGCTTGTGCAAGAGGGAAAGCTAGCACACACCAAATTTCCCCCATGGTGAGATGATGTTGTCCGAGATGAGCTCATGCTTGTACAAGAGGGAAAGCTAGCGTGTAGCTAGCACACACTATCTTTCCCCTATGGTGGGATGATGTTGTTCGAGATGAGATCATGCTTGTGCAAGAGGGAAAGCTAGCACGCACTAGCTTTCCCCCATGGTGGGATGATGTTGTTCGAGATGCACTCCTACTTGTGCAAGAGGGAAAGCTAGAATGTGTTAGCTTTCCCCATTGTTGGGATGATGTTGTTTGAGATGTTCTCGTGCTTATGCAAGAGGGAAAGCTAGCACATGCTAGCTTTCCCCTATGGTGGGATGATGTTGTTCGAGATGCGCTTTTGCTTGTGAAAGAGGGAAAACTAGCACGCGCTAGCTTTCCCCCAGTGTGGGATGATTTTGTTCGAGATTCCCTCATGCTTGTGAAAGAGGGAAATCTAGCACGTGCTAGCTTTCCCCCATGGTGGGATCATGTTGTTCGAGATAAACTCGTGCTTATGCAAGAGGGAAAGCTAGAATGCGCTAGCTATCTCCCACGGTGGGATGATGTTGTCTGAAATGTGCTCGTGCTTGTGCAAGAGAGAAAGCTAAAATGCGTTCGCTTTCCCCCATAGTGGGATGATGTTGTCTGAGATGTGCTTGTACTTGTGCAAGAGAGAAAGCTATATTTCTCCCACTGTGGGATGATGTTGTCCGAGATGAGCTCGTGCTTGTGCAAGAGGGAAAGCTATCACAGGATAGCTTTCCCCCACGATGGGACTATGCTGTCTAATATGAGCTCATGTTTGTGCAAGAGGGTGTTACACATTATTTTCATCATCCCTATGATCGTTAATGATGTAAACCTATCTGTTTCCTTCAGAGGGGTCAGTGGCCTGAGTTTCTGAAGAGAGAAGGGAGAAGAACTTTTCCTGAGAAAAGAAGTTGCATTTTCCTATGTAAAAACCTTATAAAAAAGGAAGTTCGCAGGTTGCTATATAGGCAGGGTGCGAGAATGACCAATTCTCACAGGTTGCACTATAGCCAGGGTGCGAACAGTTC
>ML788403.1:593961-611284 GCA_009831015.1 Picea engelmannii
TACTTGGTACATGGTTGGATGCACTTGTTTATGGTACAGGTTGATTACAAGTTATTTGTTACAAGTTGGTGCATGGTTGATGCACTTGTTTATGGTATAGGTTGATTATAGGTTGAGGTACAGGTTGATGCATGGTTCATATTTATTGATATAGGTTTACAATGGTATATCTCATAGTGACAGGTTGACAGTGGTTCCATCATTCTACTTCTACTTCAGGGTGGCAGGATGGGGCAAGGACAGGTGGTTGTAGCCACCTTCTGGTTGTAGCTGGAGAACATAGGGGTTTGTAGCCTTCATCTGGTTGTAGCCAGATAATTGGGGAGTTGGAGATTCCCTTAGGTTGTAGCCTAAGAAAATAGGGGGTTGGAGCCTACTTCCAGTTGCACCTGGAAAACAAAGGAATTTGGTGCTTCTAATGAATGTAATTCTTCAAGACATATAAGAAAAAACATTATGTGGTTTTCTCCCGATTTGGGTTTCCACATAAAACATTGGTGTACTATGTATGTGTATGTTTGTTCATTTGTTCATTTCTTATTTACTCTACATTTATTGGATGATAATGCTTCATTGATATAACACTTGGATTATATGGTTAAAAAGGATTAAATTGAGCTATTACTGATTCACCCCCCCTCTCAGTAATCCAACACCTATGTCCTTTAGTACCATCATTTATCCTAGATATACCATTGTATCAACTAACCCTGGATTTCATATAGACGTGTCCTTGTCATGGGTGTCAACTGACCCTAGATCCCAAATGGATGTGTCCTCACCTGAAATGTACTTGTCTCCACAATCCATGAGTGTATGCTCAACTGTCTCATCATGAGAGATTAAGGATCTCAATAAAGGTGGTGGCTCCTGCAACATGTGTGCATCCTAAAATATATATGTGTCATATCTCCCTACAATCTCTTGTATTTCTAAATTCCCCTCATGCTTACCCATCACATGAGTCTCCTCCATCAATTTTACAATGTCACTGACAACCTCCTGAGAGAAGGCTGGTGCATATGACTGATTGTCTACTGAAATGGATGAAACATATGCCTGACTCAACTCCTCCCGAAGCTACTCTACCTGTAACTCATATTTTTCAAGGACCATTTATGTGTTCTCCAAGGAGTCTTGTGTGTTCACCAGATCACGAGTAATTCTATCCATTGGCTCATGCTCTTTCCCTTCCAACACACCCTGGTACACTCCACCCACTGCGAGAAGGTGTAGGTAGTTATATCTAGTAACTACCATGGCCTCCTTGAGTGTAATGAAATCCAAAAGGGAAATATCTCCTCCCAAGCTATCCTGTGCCATAGTGGCCCTCCAAAAAACTTAATCCACCAATGTATGTGTGTCATCAAGGTGTCTCATGGCTGCCACAATCATGTCCTCGTGAACCTTCAGTTTCCCTGTCAAATGGTGTGAATAACATGAAAAAACATCCACATCATGTTGAAGTTCTACCTTGTGACTCATGCTACCAAGGTCAACTGTGGAATCCTCATCATAGTATGTCCCAACATATGTTGTACCACTTTGCCAAACATCACTCAAAAACACCTTCTGAGAAATGAGATCCATCTCAGTAGGTGACCCATGTGAACAAAACTCCTCAAAACCAACTACCTCTCTCTCATCTATGATACACATCTCCTGTGAAATGAGGTCAACCTCACAAGATATATCATTCGCTGCCAACTCCTCCTCATTCACATCCTCATCATCATGAGAATCACTAATAAGGTATGATGTGGAATCCTCAACATCGGTTGATGGGGACACTTTACCATATGCACCATCAATATTTTTCCTTGACACCTTCCTCTTTTTATCAACTGATACTTTGGTTTCATACCACTCAGGATGTTTGATGGTGAAAAAATACTTGAATGACATGTATGCATGAAATTCCATTCCAAGCTCCCAGTACTCCCTCAAACAATTTGCAAACTCCTCATCATGTCCTTTATGTTATGTTTGTTTCCTCTTTGGAGCATTATTTCCATTGATCCCTGAATTGTTTTGAAGGCTTGCCATATCCTGCTTCAACTGTTGTCACCCCTGTGAAATAATGTGATGAATATTACTCACACTGTCCTCCATATCTAAACTGAAATTTTCTCTCTACTACTACATTTGAAGGTATAAGTGCAAGTTATCACCGCTGAAATTTAGTGGAAACAAACTGAAATAAATCCTTACTAATTTTCCCATTGGGCTGGCAGGAAAACCAACTCTGATACCACTTTGATATCCTAGATCCCAGATATGGATATAAATTGCTAATAACTGGGGTTTCAGCTATATAATTGATAAGTTGGGGGTTTCTGATTGAGTTTCAAAGGTTTCTGGATGCGTTTCAAGGTTTCTAGATGTGTTTTGGCTGTGTTTATTGGTTTCATACAATGCATGCACTAGATTTGGAACAATGATCAAATCCCATGTATTTTATTAAATAGATGTCAGACAATACAAGCAATATGAAGAATATCAATCAAATCTCCTCACTTAGACCTTATTATGAATAGAAATGAACTCGAATACCGAATAGAATGCTAGGAAAATATAGGTAATGAAGAAAAAATGTTGGATCTGAGATCCGAAATGTAGATCAAATGCATGCAATAGGGAATGCGTTGTGTTGGGCACCAAATCGGGCTATCTTTCTGCTGCATTTCCATTACCCTTTTTGACCTTTTTGCACTTATTTACCTATGTTTACTATGCTAAACCTGTAAGGTAAATACCCCTGCCTTGTCTATTGGAATATTTTATTAATGAAATAAAGTCGCTGAGTTTTTCCTATTCACAGCACTAAAACGAATGTTTGACCGCAGCTTCTGGAGAACAGGAACCAAGGCTTCAGTATCTCGCAACAGATCCGCTATTCATAGAAATGACCAAGCCATAAGGAGGCCGTGCAGTTCGAGTCGTAGATCCCTAAACCATCTTGGGCATCTCGTTGATCTTGTCTATCTGATACTAGTGCCGTTCCAACTAATATATATTTTTGGGGATATGGTTACCATGTTTTGGGGAAAGAGGTTGTTCTCCCTCATGTATAAAAGACATTTTATTCCTGTAACTGGGTATGCCCCCATTGATATTATAATAATCCTTTTCAAATTTATAAATAATCATCTATTTTGTTGTCTTAATCTTCATTGTGACTAACGCAACCCTAATCAAAGAGTTGAGCCCGCTCTTCTGATCAAGTGTTGTGTCTTTCTGTGTGTATTATTTATTAGTTATGCTTGTTGTTACAGTGTTTCAATTCTTATGATTTCTTTTCGAAGTTGTAATTAATCTAGTTTCACAGCAATGTTTTGAATCTTATTCGTGAACCCTTGGCCAGAATGGATTGTTCTCTTGCCCCTGCATATACCTTGCACGTTGCCTTGAAAGAATACGCATCCAGATTGATAAATTAATGTAGGAAAAAGGGTGAATAAATCATTCATACCAGGACACCAACATTTTGGCGCCATTGCTGGGGAGGATAACAAGGTGCAAGACAACGATCCAGACCAACCATAGGGTCAATCTCTCATCATGGGGAGAGAATGACTTTTCTCACTCTTCTTCAGGTCCTGAGCGTAGGTGTTATTTCCACTTATTTTTATTTTTTCTTTTCTGTTTTTGGCCAATCTCTTGTCCTGGGAGGGAGGAGTCTTTTGACGCCCTACTCCAGACCCTGAGTTAGATTTACTTCTTTCAAACCCTTGTGTGTTTTTTTTTGGAAACCATAGCTTTTACCCTGGGGAGGGAGGATTCCTTTCACACCCTACTTCAGATTTGGAAAGTATTAGGTCTTCTCGCGGTGTGTGTGTTCCTGGTTCTTGTCCTGGGGAGGGAGGAGTCCTTTGACGCCCTGCTCCAGCCCCTGAACCTTAGACTCTCTTTTTTTTTAGCTTCCTTTCTTTTTGTAGGTTCTTTCGTCTTGGGGAAGGAATGGTCCTTTGACACCTTACTTCGAGACTAAGCATTGTAGGTTCATGCCAAGACCTTCCATCATACCAACACTTGTATGAACAAAGAACCGAATAACAGGGGCAGAGGGAGAGCCCCAAAGAGGGGAGGACCAGATTTGGGAAGAAAGACCTACATCCAGCAGATTATAGCAAAGGCTGAATCAGAAACATCCTCTCGTGTAGCCATGAGACCAAGGGCATGAAGAGTGAAGTCTGAGGGACAATCAGTAGATCAACCAGTGTTGTGTACAACATTATTTGGTGATACGACATAGCAGGTCCCTCCAGCAGTTGAAGAAACATCTAGTAGTATACCTGACTAGGGAAATCTTATGCTGGTAACAGAGGGGGAAGAGGTCACAAGAAAAACCTTGACAGAGTCAGACCACTCTAGCAAGAGAGAGGAGGTTGTAGCCGATGGATCAAGTCATCAGGACACGGGAGAAGGGATCGAAGGAGTATTTGCATCACCAAGGGACCGAGGAAGTGCTGCTAAAGTGACTCAGATACAAGGGGTAAGGAAGCCTTAGCCATCTCCTACAGAGCCTAGTGAAATACTCAGCGGTTATTGGAAGATATTTATGGCTCCCACAACCTCCACTATCGAGTTTCCAATTGGAGATCTAGGAGTTGGTGCGCCCACAAAGCCTATTCCATTAGCAGCCTTACCAAACTTTCATGGGCTTGTTTCAGAAGATCCCGACACATTTCTATTCGAGTTTGACATAGTGTGCCGGGGGTATGACTACACGTCGGAGGCCCAAAAGTTAAAAAAAAATCCTTCTACATTAAAAGGAATGGCTCTGCGATGGTTCATGGACCTTGGAGGAAGCTCTATTTCCACATGGGATGATATGTAGACAGCTTTTCTGGAAAAATACCAAGATTACTGTAAATCCCGGAACATTAAGGATGAACTTTTCAAGTTCGCACAAAAAGAAGACGAGAGTTTCGAAGATTGTGTGGAATGATTCAAGTACACCTTACAGAGGTCGGGTCACTCTGACCTGGATAAGGAAATTCTAAAAATTATCCTCCTCCGATCTTTCCATGAGGACTCGATGGAACTATTGAACATTGTGGGAAAGGGAGACATCTCTAAGGAAATTTTCGAAGGTATCTGCAAATTATGCATTCAGTGCTTGAGGGGGCTTGCAAGAAACAGACAAGGAATTCGCTCAATAAAATGGTCTGGCGAAGGTGTTACGGAAGAAGAAATCGGAAACCTGCTAGACAATTTGAGGACGGATATCCTCAACACCCTCTTGACACATATGGATACGCTGCAAGTAAAACAGAAGCAACTGGAATTGGACAGGACTATGGCGATATTCTACCCGACGTGTAGAAAGAAGCATCCAGAGAGGGAATGTCCACTAAAATCCATAGAGGAATGTGTAATCTGCGAGCTAAATCATGCAACAAGCTCATGCCCCTCCCTGTCAGGCCTGAAAGAAGTATTTCAAGGGATGGGGAAAGACATGGAACAACTGTACCACATGGGGTCTAGAAAGCCATGGCAGCCTCGACCACTGATGGGAAATCAAGGTATGTACTCAAACCCATCTCAGTATTTCAATAATTCTAATATGAATCCTCAGTCCATGCCCTATCCTTCCATGTGGCCACAATACCAGTTTCCACCTTGGCAGTAGTGGAACCCTCAAACCAGTTCGAGTTCTCCATGGGCTCCAACTTGGCGAGGATCCCCTCCTGGGCAGTTTCCTCAGCCAATGCCACAGCAGCAACTCCAACTGCCCTCTAATGTGCCTCCGGGTAATCAACCTATCCGTCCTCAGCTCCCAATCCAACCTAATCCGAATCCTAATAGCAAGGGAGCTCATCAAGCTGACATTCTTAACCTACCTTCATATAGCATTTCCACTACAGAGTTGTATGAAATGAATCTACAATCAGGGCAGACAGTTAATGTTCAACATCCTCTAGTTACCATTGAACAACTCGATAGTGAAGGTAAGGAATCAAAACCAATTAATAAAGATCCAAAACAAACTGATAGACACTAGGCGCCTCCTATAAAACAACATCAATCTGAACCACCTTACCCAGAGAGACTAACTTTGAGTAAATCAAGCCCTCAAGCTGAATTTGATTTATTAGGAGAATTGCAGAACTTATTTGTTAAAATTCCCTTGTTACAAGCTATGAAGGATGTGCCAATATATGCAAAGACTCTTAGGGAATATTGTTCAAAGAAACCTGCAAAGAAATCCAAATACCCCCTTACCATTCACGTTATGGGAAAATTATCAGATTTCATGACAGGAAAGTCAATGCTTGAAAAGTATGGAGATCTAGGGAACCCAATTCTGACAGTACAAATTAATGGGGTACAGATTCTGAATGTGTTGGTAGACCTGGGTGCTGCCATCAATGTTATCACCACTGAAACCATGCATGCATTAGGTCTTCATAACTTGAAACATACACCTACAATATTGGAATTGGCAGACCGATCTATAGTCAAACTTGTAGGAAAGTTGGAAGATGTAACAATTTCAGTGGATTCATGGCATTATCCCATAGATTTCCTGGTCTTACAGATGCAATCTTCGATGGGCGGCCATCCTTTGATTTTGGGTAGACCATGGCTGGCTACTGCAGATGCTTACATTGGGTGCCGATCAGGGCACATGGCTATTTCCTATGGGCACAACATTAATAACTTACTGTTATACCCACTTGCAGAACCAAACCCATCCATAAAACCAGCAGGAAGCAAGAAAAATTTATCTAGGAAAGAGCCTAAAACAGAAAATGAGGAATTGAGACCAGTCCTCACTATTGGACAAGCCCTTCAGTTGAAAATAGAATCGAAATATGATGTAACCACCTCTTCTATGGATGATCCTTGCTCCATTTCTGAAACAAATCAACAATTCCTAGAATCTGTCCTAAGCTGTGAGACTCGGGAAATAATTGAAACAGCAGAAGGATCAGAGGAGCTACCTATTGATGCACCCAGTGAAAGTGTCCCAGTGGAACTAGAACTAGGAAAAACCCCGAATATTAATCCAACCCTGTCAGAATCCCAGAAGAAACAACTCGTGGATGTCCTTCAAAAACACAAAGAAGCCTTCGCTTAGGATTATACAGATATGAAGGGGATTCCTGCTAATTCATGTACCCATCATATATACATTAAGGAGGATTGTCGTCCCATGAGACAACCTCAGAGAAGGATGAACCCCGCATTGAAAAATGTTGTGAAAGAAGAACTTCAGAAATTACTAGACGTAGGTTTTGTTTACCCCATCTCAGATAGCCAATGGGTCTCCCCATTAGTAATGGTCCCTAAGAAAAATGGTAAATGGCGGATATGCATGGATTATTGATAATTAAATAAGGCAACGCAGAAAGATCATTTTCCTTTGCCATTTATTGATCAAGTTTTGGACACATTGGCTGGTAAAAAGTTTTTTTCTTTTCTAGATGGGTTTAGTGGGTATAACCAGATCCATATAGCTCCTGAAGATCAGGACAAAATCACTTTCACATGCCCCTGGGGAACATTCGCATACCGAGTCCTTCCTTTTGGCCTGTGTAATGCTCCTGCAACATTGCAGAGGGAAATTTTGGGAATCTTCTCTGATTTGATAGATGACAGTGTTGAAATCTACATGGATGACTTTACTCCATATGGGGATTCATTTCTTGAAGGGATGAAAGATTTAGAAAAAGTTCTCGAAAGGTGCATACAAGCACATGTCTCTCTGAGTACGGAAAAATGTCATATGATGATGGAAGAGGGAATTGTTCTGGGACATTTGCTCTCAGCTAAAGGAATCCAAATGGACCCAGCAAAGACAAAGGTAATTCATCATTTCTCGACACCCAAAATGCCCACGCAGGTACGCAGGTTTATTGGTTGTGCTGGTTATTACAGGCATTTTATAGAAAATTTTGCTAAAGTAGCACATCCACTTTTTCAATTGCTAACAAAAGACTTAGATTTTGTGTGGACAGAGGACTGTGATGTAGCCTTTACGAGAATTAAGGAATTGGTCTGTAGCACTCCAATCCTTAGAGGGCCGGACTGGGCATTACCTTTCCATATTCATACGGATGCTTCCCAAACAACGATTGGTGTAGTATTAGGACAGCAAGAGGACAAAATACCATACGCAGTTTACTATGTTAGTAAGAATTTGGCTCCTGCTGAATTAAACTACACAGTGACTAAGAAAGAGTTCCTTGTTGTCATTTACGCCATCAATAAATTCTGGCACTACATTATCGGGTATCCTACCTTTGTGCATACTGATCATGCAACTATCAGGTATTTAATGAATAAACCTGTTACCCCTGGTCGTATCACAAGATGGCTTTTGCTACTACAGGAATTTGATATTACCATAGTAGATAAACCAGGGAAGGACAATGTGGTTGCAGATTTCTTATCTAGGATAGAACATGATGGTAAGAATACACCAATTGAAGATAATTTTCCAGATGAACATCTTTTTGCAGTATCTGCTAACACTCCATGGTATGCAAATATTGCTAATTATCTTGCTACAGGGAAGGTGCCTTGTCATCTGTCATATAAGGAGAAAAGGAAGATTATTCACCAAAGCACCCGATATTCATGGATGGCAGGATATCTCTTTCATACAGGGGTTGACCAATAGATTTGGCGTTGTGTGGCAGAAGATGATATCTATGAGATACTGAAGGATGCACATGATGGACCCTGTGGAGGACATTTTGCAGATAAAAGAATAGGTCACAAAGTGATGCAAATGGGATATTACTAGCCCTCCATATTTCGTGATGCCCGGGATTATGTTCGAAGGTGTGATAGCTGCCAACGGATGGGACAACCTGGGAAAGAAGATGAAATGCCTCTACAGCCCCAAATAGTCCTTGAACCATTTGAGAAATGGGCCATTGATTTTGTTGGACCCTTTAACCCACCTTCTCAGCAAAAAGCTTACATCCTAGTCTGCACTGATTATGTAACTAAATGGGTGGAAGCCAGAGCGGTCACAAGAGCAATAGAACAAGTAGTGGCAGACTTTCTTTTTGAAGAAATCTTTGCCCGATACGGTACTCCAAGGGAAATTATGTCAGATGGAGGATCACAGTTCACATCTCACATGATAAGAAAGCTGATGTAGAAATATGGGGTCAAACATAGAGTGACAACCCCCTATCACTCCTAGGCGAGCGGGCAATTAGAAAGCACAAACAAGGTATTGGAAAATATCCTGACAAAGACAGTAGCAAGTCATCACCGAGACTGGGCACATAAACTTCCAGAAGATTTATGCGCATACAGAAAAACATGGAGGAACACATCTAGGTTTTCTCCATTTGAATTAGTCTATGGGAAAGTCCCCTTGTTTCCGGTGGAATTTGAAATCAGTACACTCAGAACAGCTCTAGAAGTAGGCCTAGCCCTATCAGAAGCATAGAAACACCGACTGGAACAGCTGAATGAGTTGGATGATATTCAGTCAGTAGCTGTCCAGAAGACCACTATTGTTCAACAACAGAGAATGAAATGGCATGATAAATTTATCAAAAGTAAGGTGTTTCATGTGGGATATTGGGCATTACTTTACGATTCCCGATTTAAGGATTTCAAAGGCAAGCTTTGCACTTGCTGGATGGGGCCATATCAAGTGGACGCAGTGTTTGACAATGGAATGGTTAGATTAATTACAATATATGAGAATCATACCTCGTTCTTAGTAAATAGACACCGTCTAAAACTATACCACCGTCCAGCCTCTAGAAATGCCTTTGTCAAACACCTTTCTGATTCATCTGATTTAATGGTTGTTGGAATGAAGGACACTCTCACTCTACTTTAATATATATATATATATATATATATATATAATTATATAAAAAATATATAATAATAATAATAATAATGTTATTTCTTACTTGTTTGTATTTTGCAGGAATAACAAAGGAATATGGCCAGGAGAAATGCAACACTTGGCGTCGTTACTCCATTAGTGCTACTATAAAGATGTTGTTGTTACTCCACTGGTGTTGTTACTCCGCAAAAGTCGTTACTCCACCAGTGTTGTTACTCCGCAACTGTTGATTCTTCGTCGGTGCCATTACTCCACAACTGTTGTTACTCTGCCGGTGTCGTTACTCTGCAATTGTTGATTCTCCACCGGTGTTGTTACTCTGCAACTGTCGTCACTCTGCAACTTTTGATTCTCTGTCGATGTTGTTACTTTGCAACTATCATTACTCCGCCGATGTCGTTACTCCGCAACTGTTGATTCTCCATCGATGATGTTACTCTACAACTGTCATTACTCCGCCGGTGTCGTTACTCCGTAACTGCCACTACTCCGTCGTCGTCATTACTCCATCATTGTTGACTACTCACTGTTGTTGTTACTCCTTACTGTTGTTACACCCTGTTGTCGTTACTCCGTCAGACATTTTGTTGTTACTCCACCATAAGGTAGGTCCCCAGGTACGTCTCCGCCGACTTTTATGGATTTAATTAAAATATTCCAAAAAGACATCAAAACGTACCGTGGACGATCGTAATTAAGTTGGGGGGAACTGTCATAATAAATGACGGCATACCACAAAAAATCACTCATGACACACGATCCTCATCAAACATAATCCAATGATTTTGGTACTTCGTAATCATAACTTTGATATGTTGGAATGCGTACTCGTACACATAGAGTCATAATCAGTCACCTCCCCAACACGCTGCATTAAATCTCTAAAATATCCAACAGTACCACCACAATCTGTCATCATTTTCAAAACGTACCAGTACTGTTTCATTTGTTGTCCCCAAAAGCGACATGACGTTATTTCAGTTGCCAACGGTTTGGAGCCCTGTCATTTTCCCCTACCAGCTAACTGCATTCATCGTGCTGACTTTGCCTCTACAACAATGGGTGGACGATCTATGCGGCATGAGCCTGAAGATACAACGAGAATTTCGAACAATCAGGAGGTATGGCAGGTCTTTGAGAACGTGGGCTGGAATGTTTACTTTGACAGGTTGAAAGGGTCGAATGAAGAAATTGCGGCAGAATTTGCACTCAACTTGAGAGAAGAAAGCTCTTGGGTCCGCGAAATTGAAATCCCTGTGATAGAGGAAGCCATTGCAGAAGTCAGTGGACTCCCTCAAAATGGACAGTGATGGTTTTCAATAAGGACTGTCCTTCTGGAGTTTCCCGAAGCCTTTTTACAGGTGGGAGAAAGCATCATGCAGAAGGGTCGAGGATACGACCGAAACTCTCTACCGCATCCATGGGAAGAAGTAGTAGAGTTCGTCATGAGATATATGACTTGCGAAGGGAGATACTCCACCATATTCAAATACCACCTCCGAATAATAGCTCACCTGCGATTTCCCCAAGCAGAGGCTTTCTCACTAAATGTGCCTTATTTCTTATTGAGAAGCCTTCACCTAATGGCACATTCGGCTCAAGAGTCGTGATAGGTATTGGCGGTCATCACCCACCATGGGCTAGTTCATCTATTAGTAATGAATGCCATCAGATGAATATCGATCCTGTGGGAACTGTTTCGGGATTCCACAGAGGAAGAAGTAGCAGCCACAGTGGCTGCTAGGGAAGATGAACCAGAAGCCATGGAGGAGGAAAATGCAGGAGAAGATGATTATGTTGACCAGGAGGAACCGGAAGAGATGGAGATGGAAGCTGAAGAATTTGAAGAAGAGGTTTCTCCCCAAGAGCAAGCCGAAACCGTGGAACCAATGGAAGATGTGGAAGTTGACACAGAAAGGCCCACTAGTACCACGACCGAGGCTGTCCCACAAGAACCAGCCTCGCCTGTGGAACCAACAGAGCAATTTGATAGCATGATAAACACAGAAGCAGGGTCACAACAAGCAGGAGTGGGTGAATTGGTCAATATTGCAACCGAGGGTACCCCACAAGGACCTCGTGTCACCATGGAGCCGATGGAGGAGGATAACCCGAATGAAGAAGAGGTCGTGACCACCCCAACCATAGAACCCATGGAAGAGGAGGAACGAGGATAAGAAGGGCTCGGAGCTAGGGAGGCCATGGAACCCATGGAGGAAGTGCTGGGAGAACTAAGGCATGAGGTTGGCGCTGACCCACAAGAACCAGCATCGACCTCGGGACCGAATAGTGAAGGTCCCTGTCAGTTCTCCTTTTTCTCCTTTATTCCAAGAGGAGCAAGGAAAACATGTTCCCTTCGGCACACAGAATAATATCTCGCCATTCCTCCAATTTTATCACAAAGGCCACAACCGTGTGGGGTGGATGCTACTCAGGCGACAAGCACTTCGGAGCCTGAAAAGAGAAAAGAGGTAGAGGTCCCTGAGGCTGGGGAACCTAGAAGGATTCCAATAGACACATTAGCAGGAGAGCATCTCGCAAGGGCACCACCGGCCGCGGTGAGCACACAATAAGAGGAAATAGCCATTGGAGAAGAGGAGGGACCAAGCGAAGCGGTCCCGACGAATGAACCAATGGAAGAGCCAGGCGAGAAGGTCGTAGGACTCCCAGTCAAACAAAAAAATTAGCTACAGTTTAAAGAGATAATGAGGCTTAAGATGGACGTCAGGAAACTAAGGAAACAGGTACACAAAATGTAGAAGTAGATGAAGAAATACAAGCAGCAAGCTAGAAAGTCCAAGGCCATAGGAGTAGAAGCAGAGACCCAGACAAACCTCTGCTTCTACTCAAACAAACCTGGTCAAGCGATTGTTTGAAGACCGTGAGTATGCCTTAATGGTCGAAGTGTAGACTTGGAAATATACTGTGGCTCAGTATCAAAACGAGGTCAGAAGAACTCAGCCTCCACAACCATTTTTAACTATGTGGAGCGTATAGACATCATGAGATTAAGGCATGCGAAGCAGCAGCTCAAGATGGAGCAGTTGGAAAAGAAAGTGGCAGAGCTGAAAACTGATAAGGAGCAGATGTTTAATTTGGTGCAAGAGGTGATGGAATGTCACCCCCCTGCTTCTTGTTATTCTTTATTCTTACATGAACGTTTTCTTTTATTCTGCATGGAGAGCATCAAAAATGAGATTAGTTATAAAATAGAAGATGGTGTACAATTCCTTCGAATAATGAGGCACCACGACGTGCCAACTCAGCATTTGATGTGTGAATTCTACCTACATGGGTATCTGCTACACCTAGACAGAGAATTCAACCCGGTCCCATATGTGGGGGTCATTCATTTAAGGGCCCTCACCTCTTACACTTTCAACTAGATCAGCTGGCAGAAGGCTTTTAACACATTTGAAGCTAATTAGGTTACAAAGACATTTATAGTAAGAGGAGAACATGAGAGGTCAGTCACCATGTTCACTAAACACAATACCTTTTTGGGGATTGAGGGGAATAGAGATAGAATGTTGAGGACACAAAATTGGTGCCTTGATCTTTGTGTCAAACAATTAGTCACATTTCAAGATGAAGCCCTTGATTGCTATCAGAAAAGATGGATGATGTCACCTATAGCAGTCTGGAACAGGGAACCTTTTGGGGCACCAAATTTTGCATGAGTTCTCCCCAGAGTGCCCAGATATGTGGCATGTGTCCGAACATGCGGGGTCCGGTGGATGGGAATCTAGTTTCAGTTTCCCACTATTTGGTTGCCAGTAGAAAATTAGACTCCAGCGTATATTGTCTCGGAGGATTGGTGGAAAGAAGTCCTCCTTTTAGATGGTTTTAAAGTTCCAGGGACAGAGATGGCTGAAGAATATGATCTCGCCCATTTTTAGGAAGCCAACAGTCAGCGAAATCCAGACCTGCGGAGGCGGAAAACTACATGAGGGCATGCAGAAGGCTAGTTGGGGGGAGATGTTGGGCACCAAATCGGGCTATCTTTCTGCTGTATTTCCATTACCCTTTTTGACCTTTTTGCACTTATTTACCTATGTTTACTATGCTAAACCTGTAAGGTAAATACCCCTGCCTTGTCTATTGGAATATTTTATTAATGAAATAAAGTCACGGAGTTTTGACTATTCGCAGCACTAAAACGAATGTTTGACCACAGCTTCTGGAGAACAGGAACCAAGGCTTCAGTATCCCGCAATAGATCTGCTATTCACAACAACGACCAAGCCATAAGGAGGTCGTGCAGCTGGAGTCGCAGATCCCTGAACCATCTTGGGCATCTCGTTGATCTTGTCTATCTGGTACTAGTGCCATTCCAACTAATATATATTTTTGGGGATACAGTTACCATGTTTTGGGGAAAGAGGTTGTTCTGCCTCTCCATGTATAAAAGACAGTTTATTCCTGTAACTGGGTATGCCCCCATTGATATTGTAATAATCCTTTTCAGATTTATAAAGCATCATCTATTTTGTTGTCTTAATCTTCGTTGTGACTAACGCAGCCCTGATCAGAGAGCTAGGCTCACTCTTCTGATCAAGTGTTGCATCTTTCTGTGTGTATTATTTATTAGTTATGCTTGTTGTTACAGTGTTTCAATTCTTATGATTGCTTTTCGAAGTTGTAATTAATCTAGTTTCACAGCAATGTTTTGAATCTTAATCGTGAACCCTTGGCCAGAATGGATTTTGCTCTTTCCCCTGCATATACCTTGCACGTTGCCTTGAAAGAATACGCATCTATATTGATAAATTAATGTAGGAAAAAGGGTGAATAAATCGTTCATACCTGGACACCAACACGCTGCAACTACTGCCAACTGCTACCGTAACTGGAAAATTCTCCCTGATGATTATACTCATTAGATCTAGCTGAGATTAGTTTGAAATGGATCTTCCTGCTCCTAGTCACACTTCTTATACTTCAGATCTGGAACTCTGAATCACTGCAATACTATCAAACCCTCAAATGGATCTCGGAACCTCCTACGCAATGCCCAAGAAATAATGGTTCGATTCTTGGGTTTTTCCTGTCAGAGTTTGATGAAAACTATCTCTGGTGGTGCACCCTATCTTTCCTCAAATGGGTTGGAAGGAATTCGTCCTTCCTTGATTGGTTGGGCTAAGTGACCCTCTTCTACTTGTAATTTCTCCTAAAAATAACACGCTACAACTGGTAAACTACACACTTCTTGGTGTGGAATCCCTCTACTATTATAGATCGAATATGTAGCTCAATGAAGGACCTATGTGATCTTTCTAACAGTCTAGGGTGTATCTCTCAACACCGAACCCTTTCAACAATTGGGGTTTCGTCTAGAGCTCCACAAAACCTCACGCTACAACTACTGCAACTGGAAAATATGTGCCCTAGATGATACTGGAATTCTCTACTGATATAATATGATCATAGAGCTCGATGAAGAACCTGTGTGTTCCTCCCGACGGACAGGGTGTGTCTTCCAACACTGAACTATGTCAATGGCGACATGGTTTCATCCAGAAAGCCACCAAACAAGAAGGAAGTCACTTGACCCCTCTCTGGGTTCTAATTTCCAATTCACAATCTGAAATAATGAGAGAATATGAGCCCATATATCTCTTTTATACCCCTTTTAACCTTTTTCCCTTCAAGTGACTTTTAATTCATCTTTAATATTTTCTCATAAAATTACTCTATCAATTTAATGAACCTTTTTACTCCAAAAAGTGATTAATTTGCCTTTATGATTTCTTTGGCTACTGAAAGTCAATTTTCATCATCCCTTCTTGTAGATGTTTTCTCCTTGGTTCCAACGAGATATTACACTAAGGTATTTCTCCAAGAAACAAGCTCCAAATAGTACCTTTAGTGTAATTAATTAAAATATGCCCATTAATAACCCCATTTTACGAAAATCGTCGGAATGCAACGGAACTGTGAACAAGTTGTGCGGAAATTATCTTGATGATGAATAATGGTAAATGAACTAAGTTGGGCCCCATAAAACTCATCCAAACCCTCCAAGATCAATGATTACATAGTCTCACCCCTCTTACTTGGTTGACTCAAGCCTCTTGAAGTGACTCTAACCACATAATAAGGGAAACCAAAAATGGGAACATGACACTTGTAACAGGTCACATGTTCCTTTTCTTTAACCTATTGTAACAATGTTCCATGAAACCTATTACAATATTCCATGTGGTATTTGTTCTAACCATCACCTATCTATCTCAGTGTCTCTGCCTATCAATGTTTTAATCCCCTCACTGACGTACTACGCCACTTAGGTGATTTTTGCAGAGAACTCTCATTTGGGTGACAGGATTTGCTACTTTTATTGGATCCTCACACTGTGAATGTTAGTGTGGTTTTTCAATTTGTTTTAGCTAAAGTTAGCTATGATGACAAAATATTCAGATTAGGGAGCTCTAGTATCGTTATTGATGAGTGAAGTGTTGGAAGATTGGTTGTTGTCATTGATGTCAACCCTAGTCATGGGTTTTGGACCACAAGATTGATGAAGGTATTTGGACATGAAGGAAAATGCACATGTAGATACAACACCCATCAATGGATAGTATACATCATGTTGTTTCCGGTGGTATGTGGCACGTCATGTGGATCCTCATGGTTGAGGAGAAATGAATTTTTGAAGATGACAAAGTGAATTGAAGAAGGAAGTACATGTGGGCCCTAAAGATAATTAAAGAAAAGAATTGCAAAATAAGAAAGTGTTAGGTCGGCCCTAATGTTAAAAGGAAGTGACATAAATCGTATAAATAAACATCATTATACATTCATTTGATACAAGTCGAATTTCAGAGGTAATAAGAAGAAAAGAAGGTCGGATTTCAAGGGAGGATGAAGTCTTTTGGTGATGTGTTCTAAGGTATGTTATTTTCAGGTCATCTTACCATTTTTTCTATAAAAAATTTTCTATAACGATTCAGATGATGAAATTTCTATGGTATTAAGAAGAAATATCAAGGTACCTCTGGTAAAATTTTCAGCTCTTGATTCGCTATAATTATGGAGATACACTCTGTGGACGATAGGGTTTGTGACCAGTCCTGAAGCTAGTCAATAAACAGGTGTTCCGAGTAAAACAATCATAACTTCTTCATACTGAATCCCAATGAAGTGATACCACTTCCATTAGAAATCATACGGACTATAGTTTCTTGTGTGCAAGTTTCAGAATCAGATGTTAAATATTGAGGCGGGGCATGCTGTACAAGTTGGGTCTTCTTAATAGACCATAATTGAATAAAGTCTACCATTCTTTCTATAACCTCTTTTTGGGGAGGATTCAAGGAGTGAAAATTGGAGGAGTTTTAGAGAATACATTGAGTAATATTATCCATAGGATCATAGTACTCCAAGAATTGAAGAATTGTATAAATTGAAGAAGTCTCAGGAAGCATTATCAGGTTCTATGTGATGATTGGTTGATGGTGATGATTTAATGTAAAGTTTTATTATCTCTCA
>ML788403.1:615687-630425 GCA_009831015.1 Picea engelmannii
AGAATAGGTGCATGTTTCATTTTTAGGATAGCATTCAAATAAAGACTAGACGCTTGCCTGCACATACTGTGTATCAGCTCGAAGTATACCAACCCTGGTTTGACAATTTAGTGATTTAGGACACTTAAAAGCTACAATTTAGCAGCCTGACAAGCCTCTCGAGTTGATTTCGGGCTAGATACCCTGCCCTTGCATGTGGATTGGACTGGCGACTGTCCCCCCAGGCTTTATTGTTGTTGGTGGTGACCTTAGTGGCCTATATTTTTAGGATCTTACACAAGGTGACTATGAAGGGGAAAGTCTTCACGGTACCTAGAATTGATGTTGGCCATACTCACTCAGGCTCCTTGGAGGGTATACCCATGATTATGTGTGGGAGCTTGCACCAGGGTGTAATTCCGTTAAGCAGGTCATCAACGTAACTTTTCCACCCTAGCCCAGCCCCTTCTCGTCTCATTGTTGCGATGTTGGATTTCATCACCAACTAGTGACTTCAGAATTAGAAGGTCTTGTTTGCTTGGTGTTGTTTCCTAGATTTTGTTTACTAGCGCGTGTTGGTTGTTTACCCAAGTTGACCATAAGATTATCTTTGTGAGTTTGTAACTCGTTCACAATTGAGCCCCCACGTCATTCCCATAGAATGCAGGGTTTGTCTACGGAGCATCCGGAAGGTTCTCAACCCCCATCTACAAGCTCACCCGAGGGATCTCCTCAACAGAGTGAAGTCCAAGATGTTACCACACCACAAGTGGAACAAAATGACTCTCTAGAACGTTTTCAAATTACTAATACTCGAGAGGACTTCTGACTTCACCCTGATTCTGAGCGACGTCTTATGCGAGCAAACTCTTCCGAAGACTTAATTGTTGTGTTTTCTGGATCTCCGACTGGACCTGGGGACCAAGATCCTTTTTGGTCTATGGGCATTTTTAGACGAGACCTTTTTGGTCCAGGCTCACCTTGGCTGCCGTTCAAGCCGTCCAACGCTTCTGGCACTATATGCTCTCGCGCAAGACTACAGTGATTTCTAACTGCAACCCTATGCAACACATTCTCACACGACAATTGCTAGGGGGGAATACTCCAAATGGATTGTGATACTCCAGGAGTTTGACTTGGAATTTGAACGTGCCAAGTCTAAGAAGTCCTTAGTGTTTGTTGAGTTGATATGTGACTTTCCCTATTCTGAAACGAAAAATGTAGCCGCTGATTCATTACCTGATGAATCCCTTTTCCTCATCCGCACTGATGATCTTTGGTATGGTAATATCATTATATATCTCCAAACCCAGAATTTCCGTCCAACTTTGTCTAGTACTGACCAACGTCGAATACGATACCAAGCTCATCAATATATTATCCTCGGGGATACTCTTTATCGTCGGGGGATTGACTCTGTTTTTCGACGTTGCCTCACTTTCGACGAGGCCGAGCGAGCTCTGAATGACTACCATTCTGGAGTCTATGGTGGTCATATGTTTGGGTATGCTACTGCCCAGAAGATCTTACGAGCAGGGTATTTTTAGCCTTCTTTATTTAACGACTGCATAATTGCCATTCAAAAATGCCATGTTTGCCAGACCTATAATAACAAGATACGGTCACACCCCGCTCCTCTTCACCCTGTGGTCTCCGTTGGTCCCTTTGCAAAATGGGGCATCGATTTCATGACATGTCACCCTCACTCAGTCGAGGGGCATGGATACATTATTGTAGTTGTTGATTACTTTACGAAATGGGCTGAGGCGATGCCAACATTTGACAACACTGGAAAGGCCACAACATTATTCATTTTCAATCACATCATAGCTCATTTTGGTGTCCCTCAGGCTATCATCATTGATCATGGTAGCCATTTTTGAAAATTCATGATGTTCGAACTTACTGAAAAGTTGGGTCTTCGCCATGAAAACTCAACACCCTATTACCCACAAGCCAACGGCCAAGTCGAAGCAGTTAACAAAGTTCTCATAACTATGCTTCGACGAATGATAGGGATTCACAAAACAAGTTGGCACACAATGTTTTTTTTGGCATTGTGGGCTTACCGGAGATCCGTCAAGTCCGCTACTGGGTTTACACCTTTCCTATTAGTCTATGGTTTGAAAGCCATTCTCCCGATTGAATGCGAGATACCCTCTTTAAAACTAGTTGTTGAACTCCTACCCAACACTTCTGCTGAGGAAGAATGTCTATTGTATCTTATGCGATTAGATGAAACTCGACGCGATGCTACCCTAGTCATAGAAACTCAGAAAAAACATGTAAAGGCCCAATATGACAAACATGTCAAGCCTCGCGTTTTCTCCTAAGGAGATCTCGTTCTCCTCTATGAACAATATCGAGATGTACTAGGAGATGGAAAATTCGAAGCCATGTGGCGAGGTCCTTATATCGTTCGACGAGTTTTGGAAAAAGGAGCTTATGATTTAGTAGATTACGATGGTATCTCTTTAAGTGAACCCAGAAATGGGTTGTACTTGAAGAAGTACTATGCATAAGATCACCTATGCACAAGTACTTGTATTTTTATTGTATCATACTTCTTGTGTGTTAGTGTAGCTTGCTTTTGTTGTTATCTGGTCTCTGCCCTTATGTGATGTTGTGTTTGATTTCCAGATGTCGGATTCTTCGCTACCCTACCTTGGCTTCGCTGATGACACTAGCCGTAGTACTCAGAACCTTGCTTCCGCTGCATGGGCAATTTACGCCCCTACAAACGAACTTGTCTCCTTACGAGGTGTGTGTCTCGGTCGTGCGACCAACAACATTGCAAAGTATAGCGTCATTATTGAATTATTGGTTGATGCTATCTCGCTTGGAATTTTTCATTTGGTTGTGCGAATCAATTCGCAGCTTGTAGTACTATAGTTAAGTAATGTCTATACTATTCGAAGTCCTACTTTGTTACAGGTGTATTTGCGAATTCGCCTCTTAGAACGTTATTTTGATTATATTGAATATAAACATATTCATAGGTGTCTAAATACATTAACTGATGCATTGGCTAACTATGTATTAGACAAACATTTGGATCATTTATAAATCAATCACATCAATTTTCACATAACACAAGATAAACCGGTAGAAGCCGTCTGTATATATAATGATCAAAAAAAATTTTTACAAAAAAGTTTTGTCTGAGGACCAAAATGTCAAAATCTGAAGCTCATAGCTTCTACAAAGTGATGTCATGGATGACGTTCACGGTAACACATGACTCTCCGAGCAACCCTATGGAGCAATCGACCAATGGACTTTGACACTCCTACAGTATGACACTGATAGCGTCGTGGAACCTCTCCTAGAGGCATGTCTGGAATATCTACTGTCAATCCCTCTAGGTTTTGTTCCACTACTTCGTAATCCTCAGCATTCCATTGTGGCACTGGTGCCACCTCTCCTCGCCGCTGAATAGGAGAAGAACCAGGAGGTCGGTAAGGTCCTACATCTGTTTCATCAAAAACAATTTTGTATTTAGTCCTTGAATGAACATATAAAAACATTTGCATATGATAAAATTCACAAAAACATTTAAAAAGAAAAAAATGTGTGTACTTCTTACCAAGTTCCCCTCACTGAGCATCTTCGGGCAGGACTAAGTCTGGATCTCCTCGGAAATCCAACTCGGCATAAGCATAATCGTCGACCATCAACATTTGTGGTTGCAACCACTCAAAGAAGGTATCATCATATCTGATATTTGGTCCAGCTACGTGCCGGGCCATGAGCTGACACCATCTCAGCATTCTTGGATCTATTGGAGCTGGTAAATTCCAATCAACCTACAGCCTTAGTAATGGAACCCTCTCGAGAAAAAAGGACACCAAAAAAGATCCGTACCCAAATTTCTTCAGGTTGCCTCATCTACATTTGGTCAACTGTATTTTCATGCTACGAAGCACTGCATCTACCCAGTTAAACACCCGAGGTTCAGTACACTCTATGGCATACTGAAAGTAACTCTGGAGCGTCATGTGAGGAGAGGAACTCCCAGCCATCCGAGCGATGGTGAACAAGAGAGTACGAAGGGTCAAATATCGTACTCCTCAAATAGCTACTTTCCCTTTCTTCCTCTCTGCCTCGGGAACACAGTGTAAACGACAATACTCACTCATGGGCAGACCACCACCTCTGCTACCGGTCAGGCTCACATGGTACCCACGCCATTACAATCCAGTCAAAAAGTAAATGTCCTCAATATCTAAGGACAGTGTGTGGGCCCCTACATGAAATGCTTGCTACTCGGGATCCCACATATGCACAAGGTATTCTAATAACTTGACTTGGGCCCTCATGCCCGGGATACGGAAGTACTTCAGAAGACCACAGTTTCTCAAAGAGGCAATAGTGGACGGATGATTTCCGACAATGGAATTGTCTTCTTCATGCTCCCTTTCATGCCATTCCAAGACCATTGTGATGGCCAAGTACCTGCATAAGAAGCACAAAAAGAAGATTAGTAACTCTACTCACAATTTGGTTTTCTTTCATTGAGCAAAAATTTAAAAAAAAATTATGCTTTGCGGTTCTCGCAGGTGCTCTTTGGACATAGTGCGAGAACCTCGTAGGTTGTTGTGGGCTCACCTGTGAGAATGACCGATTCTCGTAGGTCCCGTGTAGCCCACCTGCGAGAATGGCTGAGCGCAAGTAGGGCTCACAAAACCAATTCAAAAATAAATTTTTTACCAATAAAAATGCAAAATAAAACCATGAAAGAGTAGAGGACAAAGAGCCTACCTCACTGTCGCCGACGTCTCGTCGAATGGATGCTCGTAACTCCCGCAATATGACGCCGAACTTTGAGGGTAAAAAGAGGGGTTTTGGGGCTCAAATAGTAAAAAGTGAAAATGATATGGTAAAAAGAGTTTTATTTCTTTATATTGACTTTTACCATATTATTTAATTTTTTAATAATTGTTTATTTATTCAAACCTAAACCCTAATTTCCTTTTGAGTGTAACTTTTGCAGGCATAATGACTTTGATGTTCATATACTGGGATGTGGACATATTTTTTCTTCTTCATCGCATGTTTTGGTTTGTTTTTTATGGTTTTTGTACAAAACCTCGAGCGTGGTCTTTGTCTATTCTCGCGCTCGAAAATACATGAGGACGCGATCGAGCATACTTTTATCACTTTTTCGGGCTCAACAAGGTTATACAAAAAAGGAACCCCCCTGGAGTCCTCTTTAAGCTCTTTTCAGACTCTCTAAACATGAAAAGATAGCCGAGCGACCTTGCTATTTTCACGCTCGATAAAGTATTTGAAGAAAGTGTCTGGTGAGCGATAATTTATCTCTTTTTCGATCTCATCCAACTATTTTACGAAAAAGGAACTGAGAGAGTTCTCTTTTAAGTGTTTTTCCAAACTCTATAATCATGAAAAACCTTCGAGTTTTCTATCTTTGGACTCGTTAAACAAACATCGACAGACCCGTAATGGGACCGAACCACTCCTTCTTAGGGTTCGTTAAACATACTCCGAGGGACTCATCTGAAGGATGAACTTACATTACAAGCATATGTTATCCTCCTCAAGCTTGCGTAAAAAAAAAGAGGTACTCGCCAAAAATGGTGGGGGGGAATTTGGGAAAGGGATATGTTCTCGTCATCACATTAATTGGCAGTAAGTGTCGCTCTTGAACATGACACCCCCTACTCATGATATTTGAAGCCGGTTTGGGAAATCCATTTGTCTCTCATTCGATTTGCTACAAGTTCATTCATTCCCTGTGTCATCTTTGAGTCAATGTTGCCAAATCATTGGTCGTGTCGTTCATATGTTCAAGAGAAGTTCACCTGAAATCTCTATTGAGTCGGCCATCTGCAGTTGTCCATTCTCTCCATGTCGGCCTTCCCTGTGTCCAGTTCAATTTGTATCATTCTTTGTTTCACCTTCAAAATCTGTTACTCATTTCGTGTCATTGATGGGGGATACATCAAGGCCCTCCTGTGACGAGTTTTGTTCCGTCGACTTCAGCTCGTTATCCGGAAACAAGACTTAGAAATTATTTGGTACCTTGGAACTTGCATGCCTCAATGGCAAGTCTCCTCGCTTTCGACAGTGGGTTTACGTCATTGATCCCTGATCGAAAGATTCCGTCGGATGTTCAACTTCGACTCATTCATTCACATTCAAAGGATTGTACTAGAGTACCTTGGGAGTCATTGACATCAATGGTGATTTCCCTCACACTTGTTAACGGTTTCATCAATGACCGGTAATCAAGTGGTTTCTACCATGTTCGACTTCAACACATGTAATCACATGGTTAGATTCATACTTTTGGGCGACGGAATTGAAGACCCTGGATATCATCACTTTGTCTAGGTTGCGATGGAATATGTATAATCTGCGACACATAGATCCACTGTGTATGTCTCATGGCTATGTCGTCTTAATTTGAATTTTCTCGCATAGATCCACAGTGTATTCCTGGTGGCTATGCTATATTTCGATGGCATGGATCCATAGTGTATGATTGGTGGCCATGACCTATGTCTACAATGTCATCCATCTGTGATCTGAGTATGGGAATGCCTACCTCAGAATTAATATATATGATATTCTGCAGATGCTTGGTTGTTCACAGGTTTCCGATTAGGTGCGCTCCTGGTTTCTGACACACACATGCATCTTACAAAGTCTTTCAGTTGTCACTAATTCCAACCTCATACTTTTGGGGGAATTCTGTTACCCATGATTTTGGTCATCATGATGGTGTATTGATGATGTGGTACTCAGGCTCTTCATAAGAACTTTCTCCTGAGAAAACTGACACTCATTTCTTCCCAGAAAACATACTTTTGAAGAGAGTTCGGAGGTTGCTAATATACCAGGGTACGAGAATGACCCATTATCGTAGGCTGCCTTAAGCTAGGGTGCGAAATCCTCACACTGTGTTACATATCTAGGGTGCGAACCTTCTCTAAGGATTGGAAAAAGATGAATTCTCGATGGTTCTAGAAGGGAATCTTCTAGAAGAATGGGTTGGCATTCGAATGGTTATCCTTGTACTGGATTCCCTGATATTGTGGGATCATTCTTATCTAAGTAACCATCTCATTCTCTCCTATATATTAATGGAATTCTCATGGAAAAGGTTAAGCAAGATTCATTGGAGAATTGGTGAAAGAATTGTGTGAAGGACCTAGCTTGAACAGGAGCTTGGAGACTCTAGCAAGTCTATCAAGAGGATTTAATCTTCTTCATACAAGGATTGAGAAAGTGTGTGTGTTGGAGCCAAGAGCCATCGAAAGGAAGCTTGCGACATCAAGGCGATCAGGTTGTAATCTTCTACTTTCCATTAATATGATACAGTGGCATGTCCCTTTCCCATAAAGCTATTCTCACTTTATTGTGTAATTCCTTGATCATACACATAAGTTGACGATTGAATATATTTTTATATCTTCACTTTGGTTGGTTTTTGTTGTCTTGGTCTTGACCTCACGAGAGCACCAGAGTGAAGCGGGAGAAACAAAGACCCTAGGAAGTGATACAAAGGTATGTTATTCGTTCCTCCCTCCTAGTCAATTCAATGGTCATAACTTAGGAAAAGAGTCATGTCCTGTGGTGTTTTGTTCTAGATCCAGGTGGATCTAGGGAGATCCGTTAGTGTCTGCACCTACCGATTAGTCTGATAACAATATACCTGCAACTACTCCTCAACAACCAAGCAACACAATCATATGGTGATAATATATGATGTTAGCACATTCAATAGCATAATACATCAACATTCATAACAAATATGCCCATGGAATAATAATTCAAATATTTGCAAGATATTAATTGGACGAGAAAAGAGTATTTCTATTAAGATATAATCAGTAGAAGTGAATAAGTTATAGACTTCTGTGTCGACATGGTTCGGAACCAAGAAACTAAGTTCGCTCTAGCTGGGCCTCCACCACTTCAATCCTCCACCAAAGGCAAGCTCATATAAGAGAGACAATGAAGTTCTCAATCAGTAAGGGAAGATCTTGGGGGTTGATCAATGTGTTCAGACTTAAAGGAAAAAGGGATGCAGACTCAATGTGAAGTGAATAATTTCTCCAAAGTAACTTTTCTCTCAAAGTTGAATTCTTTCTCCTCTTTTCCATAGCTTGGATTTGGCCCATTTATAGCCTTCAAGTGGAATTGAAGGGACGATTTGGAATGTTTCTAGTATATGGAAGGCCAAGGATCATTGATCTCATGACGTGACATGGAAACCCAACACCATTTTTCAATTTTGGGCACATTTCCCGATGTACGTGGGTTGTAGTGGTGCAACTTGCATATACGCATGTTGTATAGTAGGACAGGTGTGTATATGTGGAAAATTTATTTTTTTATTTCTAGGATTTGCAAAAGGGATTTCAAGTCTGCATAGGGAAATGGAAAAAGGCCTTTTGTGAAACATTGCATGGGGTGAGGAAAATACTTCTCTAACATAGGCCTTCTAATGTGTGAGGTCAAAGAAGTATCTGCGATGGACGAAATACATTATAAAAACTCAAAAGTGGAGTAATGGGGACCTAGTTGGAAGAACTATTTATTCATTACAATCTGTATTGACTTTGCATACATGGCTACCAATTAGAATTACATTGTATATCCATGCGAAAATATACCAAACAACTATTTGTGGCCATGAATAGGAAAATACAAATGCAGTTACATGCCAAAGCCTTTCATAGTCACGAACAATTCCCAGTAAAACTAGTCTCAAAATCATTCTGAAGATATTTGTATACAATGGAGTACAATATGATCTCCCATGATCACTGAAGTCACAGAGGTATTGGTCCAATGAAAAGGTAGCAACAGCTCAGGAAAGTTGCGGTTGCATACTGATGTCTTCAAGTCTTCTACACAATCCTCCGAAGGTGCAAGTCTACATTGTGTTAATAAAGGAGTTGAGGTCGAACATAATGAGACTTCGTTTGATTACCATTCATTGAGGTATATCATTAACAAACGCAAGACAACCTACCAATGATGAAATTAGGTATCAAGGCACCGAGTACATTCTTACAAGTGTGAATAAAGGAGTTGAGGTGAAACACTTGAAGAATCCATCGATCATGTGACATTGATGTACTCCCAATTGTTGATGGTAAGAGAACCTGCCACTAATGGTTGCAAGCCTCTAGGTACTCATAGGACTCAAGGTCTCGTTTCCAGAATAGATGAGTTGAATTCGATGGAAGGAGACCCGTTGAAAGGAGAGAATTAAGACATATCTCATCATTCATCATGAGTTACAAAGAATTAGCTTGATGATTTGGAGGAAATCAGACGAAGAACATGTTCACGAACCAACGACCTTGTGCATCTTTCGCATGTGCCAAGTGAAAGAGGTACACAAAAAAGACGCTTTGAATAGCATCCAGTGAGTAAAACTATTGACAAAGGTGAGGAAACCACCAATAAGGCTAATGGAATCCAAGACACTACACGAATCCAAATGTGTGAATAGATGTCTTGCCATCGAACACAAGGTAAACCACCCAGTCAACGATCAATGATGAAATGTCAATTGTTGGGTTCAAGGTTACCTAACAATGAGGAAAGTAGGAACAAGGTGCGTAATAGGACTACATATTCATGTGATTCTGAGACAAACTGAGGGTATGGCCGACATGCAAAGTCAAGAGTTTTGAGGAATGACCAACACAGGTTGATAGACATCCTTTGAACAAGAGCACGAGACATATGGAATACTCTGACAGCATAGACTCAATGATGAAACCATGAGATGCAGGAGGCATCAATCAAGTTCTCCATAGGGACTAGAAGAGTATCCAATCGGGGGAGTAAACTCTTTGTAACGAGTTCAACTTCCTAAGTCCATGCTAAACCCAAAATTATGATGACAAATGGACTCAATAATTTTGTGCTTTGTTCAAAGGCGACCCAAATGCTGCCAATATAAGATAATACTCCCTTCTCACCCATATTTTTTTGTTTTTTCATAGTCAAATGAATGTTATGATACAGAGGAGGAAACGAGTGTCATAAGTAAGCAAAACTAGTTCTAGAAGTGGAACATGCCTATGCTCAATGCAAGGAGGTGCATGCGGGGGATGGACACTCGGGGGAATGTTCCCTCCTAGGTATAGGGTGTCAAGTTGCAAAGGATACAAACGAGGCTCTGCTTGGTTGAGGATACAAAACTGTTGAGGCAAATGGTTTATAACACAAAGCAAGAACCGATCATAGGCTCAATATTGCAAGCAAGGGCATGAGATGTAATCACAACTTAACAACAAAAAATGTCATTTTTCATAATCTTAGTCTACTTGGTGTGAAAAAGGGATAAACTTGTACCAAATAGACGTCCTTTCAAATCCAATTTATGATTGTGAAAGAGACAAGTTCACTCGAAAATCTTTTCACTTTTTGAAAATGAGTCAGAAAAGAGCTTAAATAAGACTCACCACCTTTCAAGTCTAATTTAACGAGTGTGAAAGGGACAAATTCACTCAGCAATATTTTCTCTTTTTTAGACGAGTCAAAAAAGAGCTTAACTCAGAATCGCTTGGGAGTTTCTAGGTGGCATGTCATGGAGGAGGCCAAGGCTCCCATGCTGGACTTCTATAAATTTCAGTATCTTATGAATAACCGACATAATCTTGGGAAAACCCAAAGATCTCAAAGCCGAGGAGGATAAAGTTCTAGCGGAGGTTACCATCTCCATGATATATAGGAAAATGTCTCTTACTTGAAAGGACATATGCAGAGGCATTGGATACCCCACAAGACCATCCCAATCAAAGGGAATTTCTCCAGGACTTGGAGGGAGAACACTCGGGGAGAGTAAAAATCTCTCTTGTTCAGAAGGTGTGGTATCAAAATATATAATGACATGGTTGAAGGATGCATCACCTTCCAAAAGGAGAGTTGGATTGACCATAGGTTGCACTGGTACGACCACTTCTTCAACTCCGGGTTGAGTAGGATGTGTGATAATAGGGACAAGAGACACATCACCCTCGACAATGGGGGTGTGGTCAGGAGAGGATTGCATTAGCATGACTGTCGTGTCCATCAAAGGAGAAATAGGGTGTGGGTAAACCTCAGATGCCTCAGAACCCGAAGGGCCCTCAGTTGAGAACCACGCTTCTGGTATCCTAGCAGTAGCAGGACACAAATGGGTAAGGTGATTTCCTTCGCAAGTCCTACAAAGTAATTTGGGATTACGTCTGAGATGTCTAGGCTTCTCACTCACATGAATTCCCCCAGAGGCATTTACAATGGGTGGTGACATGCTCTCAGCATGACTGGAAAAGGATGTAGATTCATCTCCCACATGATGTACAGAGGTTGGAGATGTGACATCGATATGACTCGTGGCAACTAGAGTGATGCCCTGTTGGCAGCCAATATTTTTTTTTTAATTGCCCTCTAAAAAAAGAAGCTGCCTACACCTATTGTCTTCTAATTGACAAATCATCGTCGCATTTTGCAACTAGACATTTGTTTCATTTCTTGCGACAATTGCAATTTGATTTCGATTCAGTTTTCACAACTGAAAGTGTGAAAACTCCTCCATTGTTGTTTGGACTGTCATAGTCTTTTATTGATTTTCTGAAAAACACTTTACCATTGGTTTATTGTATGACTACGAATGAATTTCAAACTATATCCATTCACTTTGATTGCACAACTTGATTTCTTTGGTAAAGTATTGAAAATGTTAAGTTATGAGTTATGTTTGATTTCATAAGGGTCATAGTTGATTATGGTTTTATATATGATATGATTCTTATTGTTTTGAGCTCTTAACTTATCATTTTCATATGGTCATTCGTTGCAATGTTTTTACACTTTGATTGTGCTAGAAAACGCATGGGTCATATATCATTTTGATTTCATATTTGAGTGGTAATGTTTTACAATTGTCGCGTTGGTAAAACCTTTGGATGTCATGTGGGATCGAACTATACACTTGGCGCATGAATTTAACATATGGTATTTGTTTTATGTTTGATCGATGGCACGTTGATGCGGTTATACACCGATGTGGGTTGGCCGATTAATATGTTTCAAACGTTATGATGATTGATGGTAAAGCGTTGTACCCAGCCATTAATGCACTGCATGGCGGTGGTAATCCCACCACCTTCGCACGCATTACATTGATTCACACCCCTTTGAGCACCTGCAGCTGTTAAGCCCTATCGTTTTTACTCCTGCGGGTTGTATGGTTTAAACCAAACCCTATCATGAACAGAATCCATGGCTCCTGTCGTAAGAGCCGAGCCCAATGGGTGCCAAGTGTTGCTGATGTTTGATGGCGCTTATAGCGACCTGGAAAAGTTTGGGTGGCTCCCGTTTATAAAGCATTTCGATGGTTACAATCCTATCGTGGCTCGGCAATTTGCATTATCATTCGATGGCTGCCGAGCCAAAGTTGGAGATGTTCAACTTGAAATTAGTGAACAGTTTCTTAGCTCGGCAACTAGCCTACCTGTTACTGGACAGAAGTGGTCCAAAAGTTGCAAGGTGGATGATGTCCCGTGGACATTGTTGTTCCAGTCCCGGACGGTGAACTCCTGTGACAAAGGCTTGCCTGCAAAAATGTTGAAACCACGCTGGTATGATCTCCTAATGATAATCAAGCAATTCATTACTTGTGAGGGCAGGTACGGGTTCATTTTCTTGTTTCACCTTCGTCTATTGATGGTTTTTATGGGTTTCGAACTTAGTATGCCCCACTACCTGCATAGAAGTTTGTTCAAAATGGCTAAAAGGTACAAGCGTAGCCAGGCCGATACCAGCCTCTTCCATTTGGGGTTAATTAAAATGATTATGGTTTACGAGTTAGGGTTACGTCGTGATTATTGGGCTGATTTTCTCAGTCGTAATGGCTTCGAAGAATCGGAACCTCCGCAGGTTGATAAACCTATGATAATCAAAACCCAGCCTATTCCCCCTGTGCCTTATAGCGTTTTGCTACCCAAACCCTTACCTGACCCACCTTCGAATTTGCCTATGGATGTGACTAAACAGGTTGAAATTGATAAGCCCGCAACCAAAAAGACTAAAGCTAAGACTGGTGCTAATTCTAAAGGAAAGAAAAATGCTAGGTTAATATCTCGCATGGCGAGGAATAAGCCTAAACCCCCTGCCAAATCAGAACCTATCGTGGTCAACGAAGACTCTGATTCAGAAATTCGACGTTTTCTCGTCGATGAGTATCCTTACTCGGAAGGCTTGTGTGACAAACCTCCTCACGACTTTGTCAAGAATTTGCCACCCTGTCTGTGGGATAATCCTAATTTTCCTTGTATTAAACTACCACAAGAAACCCTCGGTGAATCATCGAAGCCCCCTTCTGTTCAACCTACTATTCCACCTTGCGACCAGTGCGGATTGTGGTTGGAGAGGTACTACTTGGATGTGTCGATGTTGCAATCTAGAATCTATGATTTGGAAAACCAAGTGGCAAAGCTCACTGGTCATAACGCGAAGGTTGAACCCTCTGATAAGAAGCAACGAACAGCTGGTTCAATTCTGTTCAAGAATGTCGAGTCAGCCACGACAATCGTCAATTCCAAATTGGCATAGCCTCAGCAATCTTGTTGGTATAATTTTCACCCATTTATATGGCATGATCATAAATTCGATGTACATTTTTGACCTGCTTTGTCATGCATTTGTTGTATATAAGTTTTGATTATTAATTTTTGGATTGGTTTTAATTAGATTTAATTTGATTGATCATGATTTGATTTGAATACTCTGTTATTAAGGATTGTTGATATCATTTCTATTTTTGGAACACAGTCAATATCTCTATTTGATTTGGTTATATCCTGTACGATATGATGGGAAAATTGGTTAGTTGTTGTGATTGTATGCTCGGACTAGTACGTGTATTATTTGTTACATAATCAAATTTCGAATGGATATGAATAGTGGTTGTTGCGATTTGAACTGCATTCGATTGTAACAAATATATCGTTTGATTTCAATTTGAGGAATGAAATTGATCGTATCCAGTCTTATGATTTGTGTCTATAATTAAACTCAGCCATATTCATTTCGGTTATTTGCCCATTTTATATTATGGATTCTGTTGACTCTGTCAAGACCCTGTCGGTTGACTGTGTGGTGATCAATAACGAAATGCATTTGATTGTTACTCATTCAGTCTGATTCCATTCTAAAACGATTTACCTATCTTTGCGTTTATTTGAACGATATCAATTTATTGCTATGACTATAATGAGTTAACGATGGTTATGATCATTGTTTTTGTCATGTCTGATTCACCATGCGATACTCAGCAACCGTATTCTATAACAAATTTTAATGGATATGTTCTGTAATTGCAACAGCCTGTTTATTTTGACAATTGAATAAAATGATATGAATTTCGCACAGCTGTAACCAATCGTTTGTGATAAGGATCGATTATTATCATATATATTTTGGATTACATCATACGGTTTCCTTGTAATTTCATTTGGATATGAAACAGTATGATTGTTATTTGCCCCGATCTTGTGATAACTGAAAAACAGGGCATTCTTACCCTGTCCCGATTGTATTCTTTTTCAATTTGAATGATGAATTTGCTTGAACTATTCGTAATTTGTTTTGATGAGGAATAGAAAATTAAATTGGATTTGATTTCTTTTAAGATTTTATTTGATTGATATCTAGTCCTGTTTGCTATTCTGGACTAGCTACAGAATCAGATGATTCTGTAGCTAAGTCTGTAGAGTCAATTTTTTATT
>ML788403.1:653502-681056 GCA_009831015.1 Picea engelmannii
ACTTTCTGTACCTGTTCTCATTTCATATGCCATAAGAGTCCCATGTAATTCATCCATTGTCATTTTAGTCAAGTCCCTAGTTTCTTCAATGGCGGAGACCTTAGCATCATACTTCAAGAGAAGTGATCTCAACACTTTTTGTAAAGCCAAAAATTCATCGAGATCTTCACCTAATCCTCTGATAGCATTAACAAATTCATCAACTCTAAGAAGATAGGTTGCAATATCTTCCTTTTCATTCATCTTCAAATTTTCAAATTCTGCTCTATGTTGTTGAAGCTTGCCCTGCTTAACTTTTGGATCACCTTCACAGATATTCTTGAGTTTGTCCCATACCTCTTTAGCAATGCCACATCCCATCACTTTGCTAGCAATGGTTTGTGCCAATCCTGATAGAATAACATGTCTGGCTTTTGAATTACAACTCATAAGCTTCTTCTCATTTGGATCGGTTGGAGCATTATTTGGGATTACATAGCCATTTACAACTGAGTACCAAATGTCTACTCCCAGAGCTGTTAGGTAATTTTTCACTCTATCACTCCAGTATGCATAATTTCTTCCATAAAATTTTTGAATCCCATTTTAAATGTGCTCATGGTCATCCATCTCTGCTTAGGATTTTCCTTCCAGTGGTTAAACTGTTCTGAAGGCAACCTGCTCTGATACCAATTGTTGATACTGAGAAGGGGGTGAATCAATATCAAGTACAATTTAAAACCTTTTTCAACTTATACTTAAACCATTCAACTATATCCAATGAGAAATGAACAATAGTATAAGAATTACACCAATACACCACAATACACCATGCACAATATATGGGAAATAATCAATAGTTATTGTTCAAGGGAAGTAATGACTTCCAAAGATAGCTACAACTTCCAAATGTAAAGGGAGGGATAAAACTACAAGAGGAAGATACAATCCTCCAATATCAAGAGAGATTTGAACTCTCCATCCTTGCCCCTTCCTTCCACCCAAGAATATATGAGAGATAATAAAACTTTACATTAAATCATCACCATCAACCAATCATCACATAGAACCTGATAATGCTTCTTGAGACTTTCTCAATTTCTACAATTCTTTAATTCTTGGAGTACTCTGATCCTGTAGATAATATTACTCAATGTATTCTCTGAAATTCCTCCAATTTTCACTCCTTGAATCCTCCCCAAAAGGAGGTTATAGAAAGAATGGTAGACTTTATTCAATTCTGGTCTGTTCAGAAGACCCAACTTGTATAGCATGCCCCGTGCTCAATATTTAATATCCGATTCTGAAACTCACACACAAGAAACTAAAGTTCGTATTATTTCCAATGGAAGTGGTCCCACTTCATTTGGATTCTGTATGAAGAAGTTATGACCTTTTTACGTGGAACACCTATTTATTGACTAGCTTCAGGATTGGTCACAAACTCTATCTTCCACAGAGTGTATCTCCATAATTATAGCGAATCAAGAGCTGAAATTTTTACCAGAGGTACCTTGATATGTCTTCTCAATACCATAGCGATTTCACCATCTGACTCATTCTATAAAAAAAGTTGTAGCAAAAATGGTAAGATGACCTGACAATAACATACCTTAGAACACATCACCAAAAGACTTCATCCTCCCTTGAAATCCGTCCTTCTTTTGCTTATTCTTCCCTCTAAAATTCGAATTATATCAAATGAATGTATAATGATGTTTATTTATACCATTTATGTCACTTCCTTTTAACAATAGGGCTGACCTGACACTTTCTTATTTTGTAATTATTTTCTGTAAATATCTTGAGGGCCTACATGTACAATTCACTTTGTCATCTTCAAAAATTCATTTATCCTCAACCATGAGGATCCACGTGACATGCCACATACCACCGGAAACAACATGATGTATAGTATCCATCCATGGGTGTTGTATCTGCATGTTCATTTTCCTTCATGTCCAAATACCTTCATCAATCTTGTGGTCCAAAACCCACGACTAGGGTTGACATCAATGACAACAACCAATCTTCCAACATTAACTTCTGGGGTCATTTTGAGGGACTAATGAAGGTTTTTCAAGATATAGGTTCTCAATGATAGTTGAAGGCATGATTTAGCCCCCAAAATGAATCTCCTCGATGATACCTTTCCAACGAGCTATCATACGCCTAAAACGGAGATCGTATGCAAAAGTTACGACCCCGGGAAGTTGATGTACTAACTTACCCAAACGGGGCCCACATGAATTTTGGCGCTTCATCTCCTAGGGTTAGGTTTTTGGATGTCTAGGGTTTTTTTCATTCCTATTTATTGTAAAAGGTCCTTCAGAGCCTCATTGTAATCATCTTCTTACGAATGGGAGTAGCTGTCACATCTCTTCTCAGAGATAAGCTGCCACCATTCTAGCGAGTCTTTCACTCTATATTTTTATAGTCTCTGTACATTTCTTTCATTAATAGAAATCGTGTATTACTGTATCTCTGTGTTTATGGTTGCATCTATGATATTCTATTGGATATACGTGATATCTATATGCATTTATTTATTATATCTCCGCTCTCATTTTGTGCCGAAAATAATCTGGATCAAAGGGAAGAGCTTGGGGGATGAACAATGTGTTCAGACTTAAATGACAAAGGGAAGTAGGCTCAATGTGAAGTGAATAATTTCTCCAGAGTAACTTTGCTCTCAAATTTGAATTCTTTCTCCTCTTTTCCATAGCTCGGATTTGGACCATTTATAGCCTTCAAGTGGAATTGAAGGGTCGATTCGGAATGTTTCCAGTATATGGAAGGCCAAGGATCATTGATCTCATGACGTGACATGGAAACCAAACACCATTTTTCAATTTTGGGCACATTTCCCAATGTACGTGGGTTGTAGTGGTGTAACCTGCATATATGCATGCTATATAGTAGGCAAGGTGCATATATGTGGAAAAATTATATTTTTATCTCTGGGATTTGCAAAAGGGATTTCAAGTCTGTATAGGGAAATGGGAAAAGGCCTTATGTGAAAGATTGCATGCAGTGAGGAAAATATTTCTCTAACAATGGTTAAATATGATTTCTAAATCTAAGTTTGATAGAATAACAAGCTATAAACTATAGACAAATAGGGTGGGGTGGGGGTAAAAAAAATATCTAAGAATGATAGAAGGAGAACAATATCAAACAATGGAATATGAATTCATTATTTATTGTGACACTTGGAGAAGCCTCATACATGCAGTATGTCAAGAGTGTGAGGAGCTTGAAGACTAGTAATGGGGGTGGGTCTGTGTCCATGTCCATTATGGACAACAATTTTGGCTCCAAAAAATTCTATGAAATTGATATTAATGCAACCTGATTTGAGAACCATAACCAAAACCTAATTTGAGAAGATCAATAAGCTTCACAAATGGTTCTAAATTTTTCTTAAATGTCGATCCTATTTTTCGCATGTGGTATATTGGATTGGTGTTATTTCACTTGTGAAGCTTGTTGATTGGGGTTGATAATGAGAGAAAGAAGCCCCATGTATTGGACTTACCAGCATTGACATGGGGCCATCTCATCTTGTTCCATTCATTCAACTAGACAAGCTTCTGGCCCCACATGAAGGCCTTATTGTTTGTTATATAATGACTACAAGTAACTTGAAATGTCTCCAACCTGAGGTTTGTTATATAAAAAAATGTAGTGTTTTCATATACAAAAGAAATATGTCGTGATTACCTCCTATATATTCTTTTAAAAACAAAACAATCACGATCTTACCATTCTTTTGAAACTTCTTGATGTATGAATCCTCCAACCATTCTACAATCTGGTAGTGATATGGGTCATAATGGCATGGAAGAGTGTAAGTAAGTTTGGAAAACTTGTCATTATTATAGGTACCTGACATAACCATCAGCCCGGGCCGAAGTGCCCCATCCTCTTGACAATTCTCCAAGTATTCATCCATTTCTTCACATGGAGGATCTAAAAAAATTATGTCATGCTTACTTCCTATATATTTAGGTAGAAACAAAGCAAGCACAACTATATCTTTATTATGAAGATTTTTTAGATACGAATCTTCAAGCCATTCTAAGATCCTGTCATAAAAATTAGAATGCAAACTATGACTTTAATGAAATGGATATATCAATGGGGAACACATCATAAGAGCATTCATGACATCAATTAGATTATTGGTTTGAACGCTTCCTTTGATGAGATTGATCGTTTCAAAATTTGAAGCATAAACATTAAAATTCGAACTAATCAAAGAACGGATATGCAATGTAGAATATTCGATCTCCATAAGAATGAGTGCATTATATTTTTCAAAAATAAATCGTGTAAAATCATCTTGCAAAATGTATTTTTCTCATGCGAGTGATGAAAGTGAAAGAGCATCAAATTCGACTTCATAAATGTTATGTTTGAAATTAATTTCATCAAATATTGACATATCGAAAATATTAGATTGTGATGGAAAAAAGTACGATACCGTGGGTAAAATACCATGCACACCAAAATCTAAGAAGAGATCGGGATATAAAGAGTAAAATAAATTATAAATGAGCATGTGAAAAGATTCTCTTGAGCTATGATAATTAACAATGGTATTATCAAGACATTCATCTTCACTTGCCTTAATACTTTCACTCTCTTTTGGTGATAAATCCTTCAACATAATACGATCATCTAAATTTATCTCATGTATAATAGACAATTCAAAACTTTCATGACAAACATCTAATCTTTCATGTGGACAAGGTATGATTTGTGGATGAAGGTTTAAGGTTTCTTCTTCCAATTGTAGATCTACATCTCTAATCTGTTTCATTGGAATGTTAGAACACTTAAGATCATTTTCATCACCTAAGTGTTCTTCAATAATTGAATCTAAGTACTGATTAGAGCAAGAGCTAGAAAAAGATGGACATATATGTATACCCACAATAAAATCTCCTTCCATGATAGTTAAGGATTGAAGATGCAAAGGTTCAGAGGAAAAAAAAAATTGATTGTCAGTGAGAACATTTTCAATAGATTCTACCTCCCTTTCTTGTTCAATGTTTCTTGATGGATTCCACTCATCCTGCGAACAAAATTCTTCTCGCAATTGAGTGATAGGATTTGTAACCAATTCATCATTCACGATTGAATATGACTGGATGAAAGGGATGCAAGCATCATAGAGAAGATTTAGTACAAATGACATATCATCAAGATTAAATTTATAGAGAACATGGTGGATTCTTATTGAAGATCCTTCTTGAGATGAATTGCCATTGATTATTAAAGTTTGAAATTTTTCACATAATTGATTGTAATTATATTTTTCAAAAGCATCTGAAAATTCATCTACAAACTCAAAACAATAAATAATGTGATATGCTGGAAAAGACTCAAACCAATGTTTAATCCGCCCCCTGAAAGTCAAAGGAAATAATATGCATAAAACCTTTAAATCAGAAATATCATGCTTGATGCATTTGCACCAAAACTTGTTAAGATGGTGTTTTGCAAATCCATCCCCCCCACCATCAAAGGTGAGTTTGGAAAAGAGAGAGACTGTCTCGTTGGGAATATCAGGTAATGAGAAGTGGAAAGCATGTTCCAACACAGTGATTTGGGGAGCCATGGGGAATTAAATACATTCAAAACAAAGACTCCTACAAGGCCAACTTGTCAGTTTGTCCTACCTTCTAGTGCATTTCAAGATGACACAGAAGAAAAGTTTATAAATTAGGAATTATGACAGGCTGAGGGGTAAAACATTTAATCATTAAATTTACCTCGGCCCTCCTTCTAGTGCCATTTGTTGACGGGCATAAATGACACACCGTCAACTGGAAAGGTCAGATCCGGATCAGGGTTGTCTAATTAACCCAAGTCGTTTGGTATGAACTGATCCGACGGGTTTAATGGATCTGTTAGCCAACTAAGGTCCTAAAAATAATAAAATAAACAAACTAATCTAAAGCTATGATTCTAACAATTTATATACTAATTACAAGTGTTCAAATAGAAACGTGAATATACAAATGATTATAAACAATCTATATACAATTTGCAAGGTTTACTTGAAATCTTGTGAAATGAATGTTCGTAATAGTGTTTCTAACTAAGATAAAGAAAGAACATAAATATTATTTTTTTTGGAATGTTTAAAGATTTAAAACTAATAAATACTAAGCAAATACAATTGAAACAATGACACAGTAATAGTCAAAAGCTAATTAATGTAATCATTGTTTCATTAATAAATAATTAATAAAATAACACACACTAACCTGTTGTTGATCAGCAAAACTAAGTTTATCTCTCTGTGTTGTTTGAGCTCCTATTTGTCCTGCTTTTAAGGGAAACCTATAACAGAACAATACTAGTACTTCCAAAATAAATTCAAAGAAGTGTTTGATATGTGGAGTAAATTAATAACATCAGGAAGACAACTAATTAAAAATCATGTGATCTTAAGATAATCAATATTTAAGAACGAAAGAAAACTCAATTCTGAATATTGATATTATCCATCATTTAACATTAGAAATAAATTCAACAATAATCAAATGATCGATTGATCACACATACAAAATGGAACGACAGATTATGGACAACATCTAAATATTTAAAAATATGAAACACCATATGATGATAAGGCTAAATCTAAATCAACCATAATAATATCTCACGCGCGTCTAAAGCCAACGGTGAATTGCTTTCCCATATCGATTCCCAAAATTACATGTCCATATTGTAGTCCTGGAAGAATTTTTGGGATAATAGACTCTTAAAGATTGAAAAAATTAATACATAAATGATAGCAATTAACCATGTATTGATAAAAAAAAAACTAAAGCTAATTTAAATCAATGCATAATCAATTATTCAAAGAATATGAAGATATTATAATGAAAATAAAACCATTTTACTCACAGGACAAAAGCCATTAAGCAACCTGGAATTTTATATTCTTCTTTGAAAATACTCGTCCATTCTCTCAAAGATTCCAACCATTCATTACTCCATTTGAAAAGAAGAAAAGTTTACAAAAGAAATAATATACAAAAGAGAAAGGATAAAAATCCTCCTCTCAATTTCATGCATTCCTCTGGCTCTGAAATTTCTCATATATTTATACAATGAATGAACAGTCTGGGCGTCACTAATAATTTCTGCCACCTAAACTTTGTCTCGTAAAGAGACAGAAATATCTCTCAAATCTTGCATTTGTTTGAGAAAATTTCAACTGGAAGCTAAATGGGTCCATTCGGGAGATGAGTTTTCAACCGTTTCTTCAAATTCCTCACGGTTTGGCTGCAATCAGTCTCGCAAAACTGTGTCTCTGTTCTTGACGCATTTCCAAATTTTATCTGTTGTTGCTCATAAATGTATTTGCAGCAATCCAATATTATTTTTGGATCAATCATCTTGAACGTATTTAGATAATAAAATCAAGCCATGAATAGATCCATACCAAATAATTGATAATAGAAACCTGTGAAACAAAAAGAAACCTAAATTAATAACCTAAAAATTGTGAATAAAACAAAATCTAGAACAATAAAATCAAAAATGAATTTAAACTAACTATAAGTTCTAAACAAACATTGTTTATATTTTCCTTTCAGGTATGATCTTAAAATTCTAGAAGCTTCAAGTTGATAGAGAAGGAAAAAAATATTAATTTTGGTTTTTTACAAAATCAAACAAATGATAGATAATTCTTTTTATTATTATTATTTTTATTTTGAAACGAGATGCAAAATGAAAAAAGAATTTGATTAATTAATATCACCAAATGATTTTGTGAAAATGAGAAACCAACCAAGATATTATTTGATGAAGTATTGAACCCATTATTCAAAATAGTCAAACTTGCTAATGAGCAAAAGAATGAACACATAATCATAATTTAAATGAAAGTAAATAGTTGATAAAAACTAATGTTTTTGTTTAAATTGAGATTTCTACGTTCGTTTCTAAATTTTGACATACACTCTTGTAATGAATGTCTCATACTATAGTGAATTTCTTAACTTTGTCTCAAAGCAAGCCAAGGTATGGAACTATTTGAAAAGGTTGATTATGTAGCTCATTATAATTATCAAGATTCTAATGGGGGGCCTTTAAATTTTGTAAACATTTAAGGGGAGTTGTTGCGTCCCAACAAATGGAGACTTACTGGATGAAGTAGTTATCTCTGATCTGGTAATATTTCATCTCAGGAAGAAAAAAATAAGACTTGAAAAATGATTTAATCTCCCTGAAATAAGTTCATTCTGAGACCATATAGTATTAGGATAAGCTCAATGTTATAACTAGACAATAAAATTTTCTTTGTAGGGGATTATAACCTGAAATAATGTTTTAATCAAAGAGTCACGATATTTATAAATTAACTTCAATACCGTTGACAGAGCCACTGCTACCAGCAGGAGTCCATAACCTCAGCAGGGATGTCATTTAACCCACTCAAGTACTTTAATCCCATCCAATAGTTGTATCCACATGATGTATACTTCCATAAAAGTTAATTTAAAAACATATACCTGCTACCTCTCGACCCGGCATTGCTTCACTGCCAGCAGGCCTATTCAGTACCCCGACGAAGTTGTCTTGGTATCATGTGTGCATTTATCCGTTGTTAGCGAGCCTGTTTAGTACCCCGACGGGTTTACACAAACTTCCCACACTTAAGTTCTTCCGACCCTCTTATGCCACTTTTAAATAATAATACAATTGTAGATTTCTTGATGACAAAGACAGTGGGGTGATACTGGAGGTTAATTGCAATACAGGTGAATAGTTGATCATGTTATTTATTTTCTTTCAAAATTGGAAGTTTTATGATGGTTTAGAGATTTTAGATTTCCTTTAAGAAATCATCTAGAGAATGGGGAAGCACTTAAAAGTGATTCCTTAACAATATGGATGGCGTAAAAAGTTTAAATATCATTGTAATTCTCAAAGATTTAAACCATATCTCTGGTGTAATACTCTGACAAAGACAATTTGAGGACAAAATGAAAGTGACAATTGACTTAAAAATCAATTTTCTGAGCTATATCTTAATATCAGGACCTCTTTGAACTATTTCAATTTGCTTGAAAAACACAAGTCTTAAAATAAATGTTTTCTTCGACAATAGCTCTTTGATAAGAAATATATTGATTCAAAAATATATATAAGAAGAAAACTCATTCAAAGAAATCAAAGAAAACAAAAAACACACAGCAAACCACATCAAATTTTATTAAATTGGGACTCAAAATCAAAAGTACACAAAATCAAAACAGTGAAAGAAAACTTTTCAGGAAACGATTTTGGCCAAAGACAAACTTGAGCTTTTGGATCCACTAGCATCTCACTGTAAAATAAAGGAAGAACTAAATCATATAAAATCTCATGTGTGAGCAAGTTCTTTTCTTAAGATAGTGATGCATAAGATGTTACTTTGACCAAGAATTATTATTAGAAATCAAAGAGTCTAAAAGAAAATAAAAAATTTTTTACTAATATGAGTGGAGTCCTACTCGTGGCACCTTGGGTCACAGTTGAATTGATAATTCAAATTTACTTATCTCTTTACTTTCCATTTAAAATTTTCATGATGATACTGCGTTTTTGTAAAAAAATATTCAACGAAAAGTAGAGAGAAAAAGATTTAAAGTGAACTTCCCTGACAACATTCATATTATGGTTCTCTTGGTGTGCCCACTTGTGTTCATAACTGCATTATTACATAGAGAAACACTGAGATATAAAACTAAAGGAAACATACTCCTAAACCTACTCTAAACTACTAAATAGATCAAAATGCTAAGTAAAATCGTATTTCCAGTGCAGCCACAAGAGCATCTTCAATCCTGCAAGGCATAGAAAGTCGAAAATCAAAATAAAAGAATGTAGTATTTGCATATACAAAAGAAATATGCCATGCTTACCTCCTATATATTCTTTTAAAAACAAAACAACCATGACCTTACCATTCTTTTGAAACTTCTTGATGTATGAATCCTCCAACCATTCTGCAATTTGGTAGTGATATGGGTCATAATGGCATGGAAGAGTGTAAGTAAGTTTGGAAAACTTGTCATTATTATAGGTACCTGACATAACCATCAGCCCAGGCTGGAGTGCCCCATCCTCTTGACAATTCTCCAAGTATTCATCCATTGCTTACTTCCTATATATTTAGGTAGAAACAAAGCAAGCACAACTTTATCTTTATTGTGAATATTTTTTAGATACGAATCTTCAAGCCATTCTAAGATCCTATCATAAAAATTAGGATGCAAACTATGACTTTGATGAAATGGATATATGAATGGGGAACACATCATAAGAGGATCCATGATATCAATTAGATTATTGGTTTGAACGCTTCCTTTGATGAGATTGATCATTTCAAAATGTGAAGCATAAACATTAAAATTTGAACTAATCAAAGAACGAATATGAAATGTAGAATATTCGATCTCCATAAGAATGAGTGCATTATCTTTTTCAAAAATAAATCATGTAAAATCATCTTGCAGCATGTCTTTTTCCCATGCAAGTGATGAAAGTGAAAGAGCGTCAAATCCAACTTCATAAATGTTATGTTTGAAATTAATTTCACCAAATATTGACATATCGAAAATATTAAATTGTGATGGAAAAACGAACGATACCGTGGGTAAAATACCATGCACACCAGAATCTAAGAAGAGATCGGGATATAAAGAGTAAAATGAATTAGAAATGAGCACGTGAAAAGATTCTCTTGAGCTATGATAATTAACAATGGTATTCTCAAGACATTCATCTTCACTTGCCTTAATACTTTCACTCTCTTTTGGTGATAAATACTTCAAAATAATACGATCATCTAAATTTATCTCATGTATGATAGACAATTCAAAACTTTCATGACAAACATCTGATCTTTCATGTGGATAAGGTATGATTTGTGGATGAAGGTTTAAGGTTTCTTATTCCAATTGTAGATCTACATCTCTAATCTATTTCATTGGAATGTTAGAACTCTTAAGATCATTTTCATCACCTAAGTGTTCTCCAATAATTGAATCTAAGTATTGATTAGAGCAAGAGTTAGAAAAAGATGGACATATACGTAGACCCACAATAAAATCTCCTTCCACGATAGTTGAGGATTGAATATGCAAGGGTTCAGAGGAAAAAACAATTTGATTGTGAGTGAGAACATTTTCAATAGATTCTACCTCCCTTTCTTGTTCAATGTTTCCTAATGGATTCCTCTCATCCTGCAAACAAAATTCTTCTCGCAATTGAGTGATAGGATTTGTAACCAATTTATCATTCATGATTGAATATGACTGGATGAAAGGAACGCAAACATCATATAGGAGATTTAGTACAAATGACATGTCATCAAGATTAAATTTACAGAGAACATGATGGATTCTTATTGAAAAGCCTTCTTGAGATGAATTGTCATTGATTAGTAAAGTCTGAAATTCTTCACATAATTGATTGTAATTATATTTTTCAAAAGCATCTAAAAATTCATCTACAAACTAAAGGCAATCAATAATGTGATATGATGGAAAAGACTCGAACCAATGTTTAATCCACCCCCTGAAAGTCAAAGAAAATAATATGCATAAAACCTTTAAATCAGAAATATCATGCTTGATGCATTTGCACCAAAACTTGTTAACATGGTATTTTGCAAATACATCCCCCCCCACCATCAAAGGAGAGTTTGGACAAGAGAGAGACTGTCTCATTGAGAATATCAGGTAATGCGAAGTGGAAAACATGTTCCAACATAGTGATTTGGGGAGCCATGGGGAATTAAATACATTCAAAACAAAGACTCCTACAAGGCCAACTTGTCATTCTGGCCTGCCTTCTAGTGCATTTCAAGATGACATAGAAGAAAATTTTATAAATATGGAATTATGACAGGCTGAGGGTAAAACATTTAATCGTTAAATTTACCTCTGCCCTCCTTCTAGCACCATTTGTTGACGAGCGTAAAAGACACACCGTCAACTAGAAGGTCATATCTGGACCAAGGTTGTCTAATTAACCCAAGTCGTTTGGTATGAATTGATCCGACGGGTTTAATGGCTTTGTTAACCAACTAAGGTCTTAAAAATAATAAAAGAAACAAACTAATCTAAATCTATGATTCTAACAATTTATATACTAATTACAAGTGTTCAAATAGAAACGTGAATATACAAATGATTATAAACAATCTATATACAACTTGCAAGGTTTACTTGAAATCTTGCGAAATGAATGTGCGTAATAGTGTTTGTAACTAAGATAAAGAAAGAACATAAATCTTTTTGTTTTTTTAATGTTTAGAGATTTAAAACTAATAAATACTAAGAAAATACAATTGAAACAATGACACAGTAACAGTCAAAAGCTAATTAATGCAATCATCGTTTCATTAATAAATAATTAATAAAATAACACACACACTAATATGTTGTTGATCAACAAAACTAAGTTTATCTCTCTGTGTTGTTTGAGCTCCTGTTTGTCCTGCTTTTAAGGGAAACCTATAACAGAACAATACTAGTACTTCCAGAATAAATTCAAGGAAGTGTTTGATATCTGGAGTAAATTAATAACATCAGGAAGACAACTAATTAAAAATCATGTGATCTTAAGATAATCAATATTTAAGAACGAAAGAAAACTCAATTCTGTGTATTGATATTATCCATCATTTAACATTAGAAATAAATTCAACAATAATCAAATGATCGATTGATCACACATACAAAATGGAACGACAGATTATGGACAACATCTAAATATTTAACAATATGAAACACCATATGATGACAAGGCTAAAGCTAAATCAACCATAATAATATCTCACATAGGTCTAAAGCCAACGGTGAATTGCTTTCCCATATGGATTCCCAAAATTACATGTCCATATTGTAAGCCTGGAAGAATTTTTGGGATAATAGACTCTTAAAGATTGAAAAAATTAATACATAAATGATAGCAATTAACTATGTATTGATAAAAAAGGACTAAAGCTAATTTAAATCAATGCATAATCAATTATTCAAAGAATATGAAAATATTATAATGAAAATAAAACCATTTTACTCACAGGACAAAATCGATTAAGCAACCTGGAATTCCATATTCGTCTTTGAAAATACTCGCTCATTCTCTCAAAGATTCCAACCATCCATTACTCCATTTGAAAAAAAGAAAAGTTTACAAAAGAAATAATATACAAAAGAGAAAGGATAAAGATCCTCCTCTCAATTTCCTGCATCCCTCTGGCTCTAAACTTTCTCATATATTTATACAATGAATGAACAGTCTAGGTGTCACTAATAATTTCCGCCACCTGAAATTTGTCTCGTAAAGAAACACAAATATCTCTCAAATCGTACATTTGTTTGAGAACATTTCTACATGGAAGATAAATGGGTCCATTTGGGAGATGGGTTTTCAACCGTTTCTTCAAATTCCTCACGGTTTGGCTGCAATCAGTCCCGTAAAATCGTGTCTTTGTTCTTGACACATTTCCAAATTTTATCTATTGTTGCTCATAAATGTATTTGCAGCAATCCAATACTATTTTTGGATCAATCATCTTGAACGTATTTAGATAATAAAATCAATTCATGATCAGATCCGTACCAAATAATTGATAATAGAAACCTGTGAAACAAAAAGAAACCTAAATTAATAACCTAAAAATTGTGAATAGAACAAAATCTAGAACAATAAAATAAAAAAAGAATTTAAACTAACTATAACTTCTAAACAAACATTGTTTATATTTTATTTTCAAATATGATCTTAAAATTCTAGAAGCTTCAAGTTGATAGAGAAGAAAAAAATATTAATTTTGGTTTTTTACAAAATCAAACAAATGATAGATAATTATTATTTTTATTATTATTTTTATTTTGAAATGAGATGCAAAATGAAAAAGGAATTTAATTAATTAATATCACCAAATGATTTTGTGAAAATGAGAAACCAACTAAGATATTATTTGATGAAGTATTGAACCCATTATTCAAAATAGTCAAACTTGCTAATGAGCAAAAGAATGAACACATAATCATAATTTAAACGAAAGTAAATAGTTGATAAAAACTAACGTTTTTGTTTAAATTGAGATTTCTACGCTCGTTTCTAAATTTTGACATACACTCTTGTAATGAATGTCTCATATTATAGTGAATGTCTTAACTTTGTCTCAAATCAAGCCAAGATATGGAACTATTTGAAAAGGTTGATTCTATAGTTCATTATAATTATCAAGATTCTAATGGGGACCCTTTAAATTTTGTAAACATTTAAGGGGAGTTGTTGGGGCCCAACAAATGGCGACTTACTGGGTGAAGCAGTTATCTCTGATCTGGTAATATTTCATCTTAGGAAGAAAAGAATAAGACTTGAAAAATGATTTAAGCTCCCTGAAATAAATTCATTCTGAGACCATATAGTATTAGTATAAGCTCAATGTTATAACCAAACAATAGAATTTTATTTGCAGGGGATTATAACCTGAAATAACGTCTTAATCAATGAGTCACAGTGTTTATAAAAGAACTTCAATACCATTTATAAAGCCATTGTTGCCAGCAGGAGACCATAACCTCGGCAGGGATGTCATTTACTTCACTCAAGTACTTTAATCACATCCAATAGTTGTATCCACATGATGTATACTTCCATAAAAGTTAATTTAAAAACATATATCTACTACCTCTCGACCTGACATTGCTTCGTTGCCAGTAGGCTTGTTCAGTACCCCGACGAAGTTGTCTTGGTATCATGTGTGCATTTATCTGTTGCCAGCGAGCATATTCAGTACCCCAACGGGTTTACACACACTTCCCACACTTAAGTTCTTCCAACCCTCTTATGTCACTTTTAAATAATAATACAATTATAGATTTCTTGATGACAAAGAGAGCAGGGTGATACTGGAGGTTAATTGTAATACAGGTGAATAGTTGATCATGTTATTTATTTTCTTTCAAAACTAGAAGTTTTATCATGGTTTAGAGATTTTAGATTTCCTTTAAGAAATCATCTAGAGAATGGGGAAGCACTTAAAAGTTATTCCTTAAGAATATGGATGGTGTAAAAAGTTTTAAAATCATCGTAATTCTCAAAGATTTAAACCATATCTCTGGTGTAATACTCTGGCAAAGACAATTTGAGGACAAAATGAAAGTGACAATTGACTTAAAAATCAATTGTCTGAGCTATATCTTAATAGCAGGACCTCTTTGAACTATTTCAATTTGCTTGAAAAACACAAGTCTTAAAATAAATGCTTCCTTCGACAATAGATCTTTGATCAGAAATATATTGATTCAAAAATATAGATAAGAAGAAAACTCATTCAAAACAATCAAAGAAAACAAAAAACACACAGCAAACCACTTCAAATTTTATTATTGGGATTCAAAATCAAAAGTACACAAAATCAAAATAGAAAAATAAAACTTTTCAGGAAATGATTTTGGCCAAAGATAAACTTGAGCTTTTGGATCCACTAGCATCTCACTGTAAAATAAAGTAAGAACTAAATCATATAAAATCTCATGTGCAAGCAAGTTCTTTTCTTAAGATAGTGATGCATAAGATGGTACTTTGACCAAGCATTATTATTAAAAATAAAAGAGACTAAAAGAAAATAAAAAAATCCTTACTAATATGAGTGGAATCCTACTCGTGGCACCTTGGGTCACAATTGAATTGATAATTCAAATTTACTTATCTCTTTACTTTCCATTTAAAATTTTCATGATGATACTGCGTTTTTGAAAAGAAATATTCAACGAGAAGTAGAGAGAAAAATATTTAAAGTGGACTTCCCTGACAACATTCATATTATGGTTCTTTTGGTGTGTCCACTTGTGTTCATAACTGCATTATTACAAAGAGAAACACTAAGAAATAAAACTAAAGGAAACCTACTATAAACTACTAAATAGATTAAAATGCTAAGTAAAATCGTATTTCCAGTGCAGCCACAAGAGCATCTTCAATCCTGCAAGGCATAGAAAGTCGAAAATCAGAATAAAAGAATGTAGTATTTTCATACACAAAAGAAATATGTCATGCTTACCTCCTATATATTCTTTAAAAAAAAAACAAGAACGCCCTTACCATTCTTTTGAAACTTCTTGATGTATGAATCCTCCAACCATTCTGTAATTTGGTCATGATATGGGTCAGAATGGCATGGAAGAGTGTAAGTAAGTTTGGAAAATTTTTCATTATTATAGGTACCTGACATAACCATCAGCCCAGGCTGGAGTGCCCCATCCTCTTGACAATTCTCCAAGTATTCATCCATTTCTTCACATGGAGGATCTAAAAAAATCATGTCATGCTTATTTCCTATATATTTAGGTAGAAACAAAGTAAGCACAACTTTATCTTTATTATGAATATTTTTTAGACACGAATCTTCAAGACATTCTAAGATCCTTTCATAAAAATTAGGATGCAAACTATGACTTTGATGAAATGGATATATCAATGGGGAACACATCATAAGAGGATTCATAACATCAATTGGATTATTGGTTTGAACGCTTCCTTTGATGAGATTGATCGTTTCAAAATGTGAATCATAAACATTAAAATTCGAACTAATCAAAGAACGAATATGCAATGTAGAATATTCTATCTCCATAAGAATGAGTGCATTATCTTTTTCAAAAATAAATCGTGTAAAATCATCTTGCAACATGTATTTTTCCCATGCAAGTGATGAAAGTGAAAGAGCGTCAAATCCGACTTCATAAATGTTATGTTTGAAATTAATTTAACCAAATATTGGCATATCGAAAATATTAGATTGTGATGGGAAAATGTACGATACAGTGGGTAAAATACCATGCACACTAGAATCTAAGAAGAGATCGGGATATAAAGAGTACAATGAATTAGAAATGAGCACATGAAAAGATTCTCTTGAGCTATGATAATTAACAATGGTATTCTCAAGACATTCATCTTCACTTGCCTTAAAACTTTCACTCTCTTTTGGTGATAAATACTTCAACATAATACGATCATCTAAATTTATCTCATGTATGATAGACAATTCAAAACTTTCATGACAAACATCTAATATTTCATGTGGATAAGGTATGATTTGTGGATGAAGTTTTAAGGTTTGTTCTTCTAATTGTAGATCTACATATTTAATCTGTTTCATTGGAATGTTAGAATGCTTAAGATCATTTTCATCACATAAGTGTTCTTCAATAATTGAATCTAAGTACTGATTAGAGCAAGAGTTAGAAAAAGATGGACATATACCTAGACCCACAATAAAATCTCCTTCCATGATAGTTGTGGATTGAAGAGGCAAGGGTTCAGAGGAAAAAACAATTCGATTGTCAGTGAGAACATTTTCAATAGATTCTACCTCCCTTTCTTGTTCAATGTTTCCTGATGGATTCCTCTCATCCTGCGAACAAAATTCTTCTCGCAATTGAGTGATAGGATTTGTAACAAATTCATCATTCGCGATTGAATATGACTGGATGAAAGGAACGCAAGCATCATATAGGATATTTAGTACAAATGACATGTCATCAAGATTAAATTTACAGAGAACATGATGGATTCTTGTTGAAAAGCCTTCTGGAGATGAATTTCCATTGATTAGTAAAGTCTGAAATTCTTCACCTAATTTATTGGAATTATATTTTTCAAAAGCATCTAAAAATTCATCTACAAACTGAAACTAATAAAAAATGTGATATGTTGGAAAATACTCAAACCAATGTTTAATCTTCCCTCTAAAAGTGAAAGCAAATAATATGCATAAAACCTTTAAATCATAAATATCATGCTTGATGCATTTGCACCAAAACTTGTTAAGATGGTCTTTTGCAAATACATCCCCCCCACCATCAAAGGTGAGTTTGGACAAGAGAGAGACTGTCTTGTTGGGAATATTAGGTAATGAGAAGTGGAAAGAATGTTCCAACACAGTAATTTGGGGAGCCATGGGGAATTAACTACATTCAAAACAAAGACTCCTACAAGGCCATCTTGTCACTCTAGCCTACCTTCTAGTGCATTTCAAGATGACACAGAAGAAAAGTTTATAAATCTGGAATTATGACAGGTTGAGGGGTAAAACATTTAATCATTAAATTTACCTCTTCCCTCCTTCTAGCACCATTTGTTGACGGGCGTAAATGACACACTGTCAACTGGAAGGTCAAATCCAGACCAGGGTTGTCTAATTAACCCAAGTCATTTGGTATGAACTGACCCGGCGGATTTAATGGCTCTGTTAGCCAACTAAGGTCCTAAAAATAATAAAAGAAACAAACTAATCTAAAGCTATGATTCTAACAATTTATATACTAATTACAAGTGTTCAAATAGAAACGTGAATATACAAATGATTATAAACAATCTATATACAGTTTGCAAGGTTTACTTGAAATCTTGTGAAATAAATGTTCGTAATAGTGTTTCTAACTAAGATAAAGAAAGAACATAAATCTTTTTTTGTTTTTTGAATGTTTAAAGATTTAAAACTAATAAATACTAAGCAAATACAATTGAAACAATGACACACTAACAGTCAAAAGGTAATTAATGCAATCATTGTTTCATTAATAAATAATTAATAAAATAACACACACACCAACCTGTTGTTGATTAGCAAAACCAAGTTTATCTCTCGGTGTTGTTTGAGCTTCTGTGTGTCCTTCTTTTAAGAGAACCCTATAACAGAACAATACTAGTACTTCCAAAATAAATTCAAAGAAGTGTTTGATATTTGGAGTAAATTAATAACATCAGGAAGACAATTAATTAAAAATCATGTGATCTTAAGATAATCAATTTTTAAGAACGAAATAAAACTCAATTCTAAGTATTGATATTATCCATAATTTAACATTAGAAATAAATTCAACAATAATCAAATGATCAATTGATCACACATGCAAAATGGAATGACATATTATGGACAACATCTAAATATTTAACAATATGAAACACCATATGATGACAAGGTTAAAGCTAAATCAACCATAATAATATCTCACACAGGTCTAAAGCCAATGGTGAATTGCTTTCCCATATCGATTCCCAAAATTACATGTCCATATTGTAGTCATGGAAGAAGTTTTGGGATAATAGACTCTTAAAGATTGAAAAAAATAATACATAAATGATAGAAATTAGCGATGTATTGATAAAAAAGACTAAAACTAATTTAAATCAATGCATAATCAATTATTCAAAGAATATGAATATATTATAATGAAAATAAAACCATTTTACTCACAAGACAAAAGCCATTAACCAACCTGGAATTCTGTATTATTCTTTGAAAATACTCGTCCATTCTCCCAAAGATTCCAACCGTATGTTACTCCATTTGAAAAGAAGAAAAGTTTACAAAAGAAATAATATACAAAAGAGAAAGGATAAAAATCCTCCTCCCAATTTCCTGCATCCCTCTGGCTCTGAACTTTCTCATATATTTATACAATGAATGAACAGTCTGGGCGTCACTAATAATTTCCACCCCCTGAAATTTTCCTTGTAAAGAGACACAAATATCTCTCAAATTGTGCATTGGTTTGGGAAAATTTCTATGTGGAAGCTAAATGGGTCTATTTGGGAGATGGATTTTGAACTGTTTCTTCAAATTCCTAACGGTTTGGTTGCAATCAGTCCCGTAAAATCGTATCTCTCTTCTTGACGCATTTCCAAATTTTATCTGTTGTTGCTCATAAATTTATTTGCAGCAATCCAATATTATTTTTGGATCAATCATCTTGAACGTATTTAGATAATAAAATCAAGCCATGATTAGATCCATACCAAATAATTGATAATAGAAACTTGTGAAACAAAAAGAAACCTAAATTAATAACCTAAAAATTGTGAATAAAACAAAATCTAGAACAATAAAATCAAAAATGAATTTAAACTAACTAAAAGTTCTAAACAAACATTGTTTATATTTTCCTTTCAAATATGATCTTAAAATTCTAGAAGCTTCAAGTTGATGGAGAAGAAAAAAAATATTAATTTTGGTTTTTAAGAAAATCAAACAAATGATAGATAATTCTTTTTTTATTATTATATTTATTTTGAAATGAGAAGCAAAATGAAAAAGTAATTTAATTAATTAATATCACCAAATGATTTTGTGAAAATGAGAAACCAACCAAGATATTATTTCATGAAGTATTGAACCCATTATTCAAAATAGTTAAACTTGCTAATGAGAAAAAGAATGAACACATAATCATAATTTAAACGAAAGTAAATAGTTGATAAAAATTAACGTTTTTGTTTAAATTGAGATTTCTATGCTCGTTTCTAAATTTTGACATATACTCTTGTAATGAATGTCTCATATTATAGTGAATGTCTTAACTTTGTCTCAAAGAAATCCAAGGTATGGAATTATTTGAAAAGGTTGATTCTGTAGCTCATTATAATTATCAAGATTCTGATGGGGGGCCTTTAAATTTTGTAAACATTTAAGAGGAATTGTTAGGGCCCAACAGGTTTCTTTAAAATATCATGAAATTTTTGTTGGATGTGTTGTATTCATTCAAAAAAATTCTTTGCTTGATCAACCTCGATTTAAGCTTGGGAGGACTCCTCCTATGCAGCTGCAATGGGAAGAGCTACCTCAATCAGGGCCAATGGTTGGAACCCCAAGCACACCTAAAAAGGGTTGTGGCCAATAGATCTATGGAGGGATATGTTCTAGCTATGTTGAACATAAGGAAGGCTCTCATCCCATGTGTGTGGATTTTTGGAATTGTACATCCTCAGGATATGAGCAATCATCATGTTGACTACTTTTGTTTTTCCATTAGTCTGTGGGTGGAAGGAAAACAATTTGGTCATCTTGGTGTCCTTCATCAACGATAGGTTGGACCATAAAGTACTCAAGAAACTACTATCTCAATATAAAATAATGGTTCTTGGGAGCCCAAAACGAATCGAAACACACTCAAACAAGAGATTAGCAGTGGCCTCAATTGTGATACTATTCTTGCAGGGTGTCAAAAAGTCCATCTTAGAGAATCGATCAACAACCATGAAGACATAGTCATTACCATGCTTAGTTGAAGGTAGGTCAGACATGTAAAGTCCTATCAGGAGTAGGAAGAGGGGTGTATAGTTATTGTTTCTTAATGGCGAGTTTGGAAATGGCACAGACAATGCAATATTTGATATACTTGTTGACATCTTGTCGAAGCTTTGGCCAATAGAAAATTTTTTGCAGTACTGCCACTATTTTTTCCATGCCAAAGTGTCCTACCTCCCAACTATAATGAGCTTCCCAAATCATCTTTTCACGCTCTCTTGAAGGAACACAGAGATGGCTTATATGGAATAGAATTTTATCCTGGAGATGAAAGTATGGAACTAGTTTTCCTTCACTCAATGTTTGATAGGTAGTAGCAAAGTCAAAGTCATTTTTGTATAATTGTGACCACCCAGAGGTATCATGTCCACGGAAGATAAGAACTGTGGTTAGTGCCACAACTAGGGGTTGACTAAGGAAGTCTACAACATGTTTTATGCTTCCCTTCTTGTACTTGATGTTCAAGTGGAATTGTTGTAGGTACGTGGACCACTTATAATGGCGGTCATTCTATAACTTTCCTTGTGTCCACATGAATTACAGAGGCTTGCGATAAGTGTAGATGACATTTCCCTTCCCAAAATGTAATGCTTCCATTGTTGACATTCCTACACAATGGGGTACATCTCTTTTTCGTAGGTGGGGTATCTGTGAATAATATCATATAGTGTTTCACTGTGATAGGCCACCGGATGCCCATGATGAGTGAGGACTACACTGATAGCAAAATCTGAAGAATCTATCTCAATATCAAATGGTTGTTGAAAGTATCCCATAATAAGGACTAGTGTTGAGCAGAGGAAAAAATTCAAATATTGAAATGTTTTTTGTTGTGATGCGGCCTAAACAAACTTGGACTTGGCTCCATCCTTGGTCACCTGGCTTAGGGCCCAATAAATATGAGATAACCCTAACACAAACATGTGGTAGAGGTTGGAAAGGCCCAAGAAGATGTGGAGCTCGATTAGTGTCTTCAGAGATGGACAATCACAAATAACTTGGAACTTGGTTGGATCCACTTGCACACCCTGCTCATCCATGATGCATTCCAAATATTGAATTCTCTGCATGCCAAAGGAATAAATGAGTAAGGTGATCTCCTTACTTGTAGGAATACCTATAGTACCTTATAGAGTTGACCTCCAAACATACTAATGACACTATGGGGCCTGGATTCGTAAACAACATGGTTCTTCCACATATATGGTTTTTCTAAAAGAACATAAAAAAAATCAAGTGGGGAAAGATCACACAATACCTAATCTTTAAAGTTCTTGATGTAGTAGTGCAAGAAACATTGTTGGTTGATGCAGATTTCTTGTCCTTAGCTAAGCCAATCGATGGTGTATGGATGAGGGTGTGACATCAATATTAGGTTAAACCCATTGACAACCTCTGTTGATATTATTATTCTAGTTACAATTGTCAACAATGAAATGGAGCAGGGTACCCTTCACCCACATCCGTGAGTGGAAGAGACAGTCCCCTTATTCAAGCTCCTATGGTTCCTCTAGATGGACCTTTGTGGTAGTGCTAGTGACACTGGGTTCAACATCAATGATTCGTTTTCCCTTATCCAGTTATGAATTAGAGTCTGAACTGGCATCCAACTCTAGGGATTTCATCTCATCCAACAATGATTGTTTAGAGCGAATTTCATCACTGTTGTGCGAAGTGATTTTCTGGAACTTGCACCACTTTCCAGTGCACTTCTTCGACTTCCCATTACCCTTATTTTCTTGTTGCTTCAACTAGTTGTCATGAGGCTAGCCATCTTTTCTTTGTCCTTTGTTATGGGATTTAGCGCCACCTTTATCGTTCTTATATTGCAATGGGTTTGCATAACTTGAATCCTGCTTATTATTTTACTTGAAGCTTTGCTCGATCTTGGAATCATATCAATAAGTCCCTGCCATCTATCCAAAAGATGGGAAAAAATTTCACATGTTTGGAGCATGGGTATTTAGTTGATTGAGTGGAAGTAACACCTATTTGCGATGATATAAATGAGGCATTTATTTTCACAAGAAAGTGGAGAGGAGAGTTTGGTCCATTATTATGAAAGACGTTATCTGTAGAGTTTATGTCAATAAATATATAGATGGTCTATCAATATCGTTGATGGAGCATCGTTCATTCATATTCAACATCGATCATTGATGGGGCATCATATATATGCAACATAAACATAATAATTAGGTTATTGAATTAGATGTTCACATAATTTAAACAAGTGTCTCTCACATGCAGATAATCTCTCCTGATGCTCCATACCAAAGTGATAAGTATCTTGGACCTGCAATTTATCAATCTTAATTATTATTGGCATACTTTTAATATCTCATGTTATGTTTACATGGAAAATCATGGAAACCAATCTTGAAACCTATCTATGATTACCATTTATGCTAGCTTTCAAATAGTATTGCATCCTCATCTAGTAGTATTATGGTGCATTTCCTTCCCCACATATATGTTTTCTCCCCTCTCGAACGGGCTAACATGCTAGGAAAAATGGATTTGATATCGTTCATGCCTATGATTTGACTGGTGCTTCCCCTTAGTCGAATTCTATTTAGGTGCTTCATTCATTTGTAATGGAAATGACACTCTACCAGCTTAGGACTAAGACCACTTACCAACTCAGGATTAAGATTGCTTTCCAAAATACCTTGACTCAATATGAGATGTGATAAGGAGGAGATCAGAATATGCTCTACTTTCTTGTGTTAGAGACCTAACCTCCCTAACCCCTCACATAGGTAGAATAATATGTTTTCCATGTAATAAAGGTCGACATTAGTTAATAAGGCCTATTTAATAAATGTGAACAAGTCAATGTAAGAATACCTAATAGAAGTTTCTTCTTCTAGAAATATCTTCCTCTAGAATGTTCTTTAGAAGATAAAATTAGTATAAATAAGAGTAGGAGGCATGAGAAAACTTTTCTTGAGAATTATTGTAATAGAGCTCTACTCTACTGGAGGTTTCCCCCTCGAAGAGGCAAGTGAACATTGCTTTCTCTGAATAAAGGTATCATTTTTGGTGTTTCTCTTCTCAATATTTTCTTGTTCCATTGATATTTATTGAATATTCCTATTTTTGCATATTATATTACATCTGGTACCTTACAAGTGGTATCAGAGCACTTTCCTTGGTAGGAATTGTGGGTTAATTTTTTTTCAAGGTAGAGACGTATTTCGACATCTGAAAAACTATAGTGATATGTCGTTCAACACATAAATCCGTGGTTAGTGAATCATACACGCATGAAATAAAAGATGTTTTTAAGATCACATTATTGGACACCCTTGTAACCCTTGTTGGTACCCCTTCGAGTGGTAGCGCATTAGACAACACATGTATACAGACTGTCCTATGTATCCTAAAACCCTCCATAGATCAATCGATCTGCTACCTAACTGCTATAGTGCTACTGAGAACAACAATTGGGAAGATACTCTCTAGTACATGGGAAATCGGTTAGTATGGCTAAGGGTACAATCTAGCCTCCTTAGTTGGTGCCCTGAGATATTGGGTCGAGTACTACTTTTCAACCCTTCACGTATATAAGAGAGCTATATCACATGGAAAACCCTTGTTTGTAGAAACCCTGAACACTCTAACCCTTGAGATGGAAACAAAACAGAAAAGGAACAAACAAGATCTATTTTTTTGCAACCTTGCCTCTTGCATTCGGGTTGCGAAATTACTACACGTTTCTTCTTATTAAGAATTTGGGAATTTCATCATTGCAATATTATTCAGATTGGAGTCTAACTCTGTAAGATTTTAAAAAAAAAGTATAATGGTCCCGTCGGCACCCTTATTTGGGACCTATCCCATTGGATTCCTCTTTTTGTTCTGATTATCATGGTATTTATCATTTTTAAGACATGCTTTTTTCATTGAACCGACCCCATTTCCGGACACCCTTATTTGGGCCCTATCCCATTGGATTCCCCTTTTCTCTTTGATCGTCATGGTACCTATCACCTATCACCATTTTTCTTTGTGGTCCCACCCACCCTTCTCGACACCCTTATTTACCACTTATCCCATTGGCTTCCTCTCTTTTCCTCATTTGTCATGATACACCTCCCCTATAATTTTTTCAATGTAGACCTGCCTACCCATTTTTAACTTTGCCAAAATGGCCACCACCCATGCCCAAGAACTCAATACCTTGATTGTCAACAACCTCTAGAACAAGGAGGACATCAATACTCTCAATTCCAACATTAGCAAGCTCAATTCCTCTATTCAGACCCTACAAGACTATTGTGCCCACATCAAAGACATCAAAGACACACTCGACCAATTGATGGGTTGCTCCCTAAACCCTACCTCTTATAAACAACCTTCCTATTAGGAAGACAATGACTCTTCCCATTACCAAGTTACTCATTCCACCCACCTTCCTTGAGACCTACGCCTTCCCAGAATTGAGGTGAACAAATTTGATGGCTCCAATCCCCCAGGATGGGTCACTCAAATGGAATATTATTTATCTTTGCATGGAATTACTGATGATTTAGCCAATCTTTGCTATGGTATCGTCCATTTGGATCAGGAACGATGGAAATGGTGGCAATGGCATAGAAAGGTACGCCAAGGGTATGTGTTACACATCAAAATTACTCACTAAGATGATGGCCTAGTGTTGTCATTACCAAATGTCATAAGTGTTGCATTTCGCCCACAAGTGTTGCAAATATCATATTGTTGTCAAGAACACTTGAAACACACCTCAAATACTAGTTTTGAAGAGGAGAAATCATTTGACAAAAAGTACAAGTCTTTTGCCATTGAAAAAACCACTAAAAAGTCAATTTTTGGAAGGGAGTGCTCCCCTATGCTCTGTTAGGGAGTGTTGGCGCTCTATACCCTATTCTAGGGGAGTGTTGGAATGCTCTGTACCCCATTCAGAGGGAGAACTTCCCCTTTCTGAGTGAATTTTGGTTTGTTGAGATAAATCAGGGAAGAATCCCCTCAATCTCTGAAGTTGGTTCGATTCAAATCTTAGGTCAAGGCATGATCTTAGGGAAGATCCACAACTGAAGGAGAGGAATCCTCAACTTATCCCAAACATCTCTCAAGTGGTTGGGCCTCTCCAAGCTTATATAAGGAGGCTTTCTCATGGTGAAAGGTACATGAAAAGATGATGGAGAAATAGAGATACCAAACTTATGATCTCATGAGTGGTAGATATAGAGACATTGTAAAGCATCTAACTTATGATCTCATAAGGGAGATATCATTGAAGCATAAACATTCTGTATGTGTATTATTTGAGCAAGGGTCTGGACAAAGGGTGCTTGGTGAAGCTGTTGCACTACATCCACGGCTATAAGAAACACTTTGTTCTCATTAATATAAATTCATGATTGGCCTGTTTCCTTTAAAGTTTGTGTATATGTACTTGTTTCTTTCATAGATTCATTATAAATCTAATCATAGTAGAGTAGGAAGTATTGTTGTTGTTGCTCACTGTACCACAGGACCTTCAACTGAACTTGGAGATCAAGAACATCCTGGAGCGAGCAAGGACAAACATCAGTAAAAAGGTATTTGTCTTTCTTACCTCTTCTTCTTTGATAGTTTAGCTTTATGATAAAGGAATGTCAGTGTCCATAATAGCACTTTTTGTCTTAGAGTTAGGGGTCTAGCATCCAAGAGTAAATCCACTTGTCCACAGGGGGATTCTCCTGTAACAAAAATTGGCGACTCCACTGGGGACAGAGCTTTGATTTTTGATTTCCTTCCTAGGCCTTGTCTTGGTATTTGCTCATTATTTGACCTTCTCCACACTGTAAGGTAGCTAGAGAGGTAGTGAGGGGGGCCAGAGGACCCATAGTGATAATAGTGGAGGTCATTCAATGTAAGGTGGACTAGGTCCACTATATTATTAAATAAGGCCCACTATGGTAGTTAGATATAATAAATGGGTAATTAGATATAATAAATATAAGAGGACTTCTTAGAAGGTTCTACTTCTAGAAGATTCCTCCTCTAGAATGTTCTTAGGTGATGGTAACACTATATAAAGGGGTTCAAGCAATGTAATGAGACATGAAGAGAAGTATTATGTTTGGAGCTGAAGATCAATAGGAGGATGCCCCCTCGAAGAGGCAAGTGAATAGGAGAGGATCCCTTCCATAATAGGATCCATTGTACGGTGTTACCCTACCTCAAGGGTTTTGGATATTTCTTGTGTTCATTGTTATGGTGAATGGTTTATGGTCTATTCTTGGTTATTTCTTAAGTATATTTGCAGATCTGATATAGGTACTTAACAATTGGTAAGGTAGCTAGAGAGGTAGTGGGGGGGGGCAGAGGGCCCATAGTGATAATAGTGGAGGTCATTCAATGTAAGGTGGACTAGGTCCACTATATTATTAAATAAGGCCCACTATGGTAGTTAGATATAATAAATGGGTAATTA
>ML788403.1:687733-718613 GCA_009831015.1 Picea engelmannii
ATTAAACGTGTAGTAATGAGAAAGGACGTTGTATACCTTTGAGATGATCAGACAAAGTGATAGTATAGGTTCAAATATGGATGATCAAGGGTATAATGATGGCAAAAAGTATAGGCAAAAAGGTGCATAGTGTGGTCCTAACACAAAGGTGATCATTATTCTCACCTTTGTCCTCGTATGGAAGAGGCTTCTTCTCTTTTTGAAAAGCTTCTACTTCCAACTGGGTATCATAATATTTCCCCCAACCCATCGTTAGTTGATGAAATGATCAATATGGTTCCATCCTCTGTCAGTCCAGTTGATCATATGGTAAATCTAGTTTCCTCCTTGATTGAACCACAAACCCAAGTAGTTGATCCAGTTCCATCATCGATTAGCCCCACTCTTCATCAAAAGAGTGAAACCAAATTCATCAATCTGGTCGCATCCTTCATTGAACCAATTGAAAAAGTGGTCGATCCGGTTTCGCCATCGGTCAATCCCACTCCTCCATTGAGGAGTGCCAAAGTGGTTGCTTTGGTTACTTCATCGATCAATCCCACTCCTCCTTTGAGGAGTGTCAAAGTAACTGATCCAGTTCCTTCCTCGGTCAGTCACACCCTTCATCTGAAGACTGCCAAAGTGGTTTCTCTGGTTACTTCATCGATCAATCCCACTCTTCCTCTGAAGAGTGTCAACGTGGTCGATCTGATCCCTTCGTGAGTCGACCCTACTCTCCCTCTAGAGAGTAAACTCAATACTGCCCACATTTTTATCGTTGATACAGGATCTACTGTGTCGGGGGGCATTCCTCTTTCTCCTGCAAACACCCCTCCAAGTAATGAGGCCATCCTTTTTTATTTGGGTGCACTAACTGGACCTCGACTTCCCTCTCACATTCCCTTCAAGATCACAGTACAGGTTTGTGGTCGGGTCGTTCCTCAAATGTTGATAAATGAAGGTTCATCCGTTAGTATTTTGTCCTCTATTGCTTGGCAAGCTTTGGGTTATCCTCAGCTTGTGTCGGTTACCCAGAATTTGTTTTCTTTTAACAAAAGAACCAGTCTCCCTTTAGGGATCCTTCCTCGGTTTCCTATAACTTTGGAAGGGAAAACAGTCTTTATTGATGTTATGGTAGTCCAGGACCCCTTGGATTTTGATTTACTCCTTGGGAGAGATTATGTCTATGCCATGAAAGCTATTGTGTCCACTTTTTTTTGTGTGATATCTTTCCCACACGATGGAAGAATGGTGACTATTGATCAACTTTCGTTTGTTGGCCCTGAATTGACCATCAACCCAATGACCTCCCTAAATGGTTCTTATATGCAGTCAGTATCACCCCTACCACGAGTCAATTATGTGGCGTTGTCTCCCATGACTTCAAATTTCGATGACTTGGATCCGATAGTTGACATGGTGATCTCTTTGGTAGAGCTATTGGAGCCTGATCTCCTTACCCTTGTCGCAACCCTCGACATGTGTTCCTTCCATAGCATTGTTCTTCCATCTAGTGAATATCTCTTGGAATCCATGACCAAGTTTTGTCCCTTGACATGGTGTCCTTCCAGAGAATTATCTTCTTGGAAGCCATGATCAAGAATATTCTACAAGCATAGTTTTACTCTCTCTGAAAATCTCGTTAAAAAATGAAATAGAGGTCACGAGCATAGTTTTTCTCTCTGTAGCAAGCTCGTTAAAAAATGAAACAAGGATCTGGGGATTGAAACCAGAGCCTTGAGCATAGTTCTTTTCATGTGTCAAGCTCATTAAAAAATGAAACAGCCACCTCTCCTATCAGGTTGAGTCTTTCTCCAGATCTCGTAGATGTCGAGTCGAGTCTTTCGTTAGGTCTCGTATTTGAACCTTCATTTCATCCACCCTTATCCTTTTTCTCCATCTAGTACAAAAATTGGTGACAACCTCAAAGTCGGTGAATGAATTGAAGCTTAGGGGGCATGTCTCCATCCTTTGATGATCATTCTGGAGTTAAGCCACTAGATTTTCAAGCTGGGGGTAGAGTACCAACCATCCATGGGTACCCCAACCTTTGGAAATTACGTTGGGAATTTACAAGCATAGTTTAATTTTGTTTCAAGATTGTTTCAAAATGAAACCAATACCGAGCTTAGTCTCTGTTCCCTCTCGTGCTCGTAAAAAACATGAGAATGAAACCGAGTATACTTTTATCACTTTACTCACATGGATATACGAAAAAGGAACCCCCTGGAGTCTTCTTTAAACTCTTTTCAGACTCTCTAAACATGAAAATATTGTCGAGTGATCTTGCTTCCTTTCCCATTCGTTAAAAGGTTTGAAAGGGCATCTTTCGAGTGATAATTTATCTCTTTTTCGGCCTCGCAATACTAACATTACGAAAAAGGACAACATTGGAGTTGTCTTTAAGTCATTTTCAAACTCTCTAAATATGAAAAAGCATTGATTTTACCTTCTCTGGACTCGTTAAACAATCATACATTGAAGGGCCCATATGGGACCGAACCCTTACTTCTTCCAGTTTGTTAAACAAAGGAAGAAGGACTTACCGAAGGTGAGTTATATCGAGCATGTGTTACTCTCCTCGAGCTTGTTAAATCAAAAAGAGGTACTCGTCTATCTAGATGGGGGGAAAATTGAAGGAAGCAAGCCAAGCAGTTTTTTAGAACATTACCAATAACTCTTATGGTCGCCCTTGAACATGACACTTTGTCTTTGCACGCATTTAAATCCATTGAACCTATGCATTGAACCAATCCTCTGAGTTTTCTTACTCCTTTGGGTCACCTGACGAAAGTCGTCGTATCCATTGTATCATCGTGTTTTGTTCCATGTCATGTTTCTGTTGTTGTGCCTCAGTGTTCAAGGGAAGTATCTGCCTCGAGAGTCAGCCATCACAAATATCTTGTTTCAATACCCATGTCAGTCCATGTTCATTTGATCTACCAATTTACATCTATGTGTCAGTTTCATGTCGTTGATGGGGGATACATCAATTCCCTCCTGCGACGAGTCTATTCCTGTCGACTTCAGCACATTATCCAGGAGCTAGACTTAGAAACCAGTTAGTACCTTGGGACCTGCATGCCTCAATGGCAGGCCTCCTCGCGTTCGACAGTGGGTTTACATCATTGAAATCTGATCAGATGATTCCACGGATGTTCAACTTCATCTCATCCATTCACATTTGTTGGAATGTACTAGAGTACCTTGGGAATCATTGACATTAATGGTGATTTCCCTCGCGCTTGTTAACAGTTTACCTCATTGACCGGTAATCAAGTGGTTTCTACCATGTTCGACATCAGGACATCTATTCACATGGTTAGATTTGTACTACATCGGGATCGGTAAGAAGACCCTGGGTTGAGTTATCACTCATATATATACTTTGCCCAGGTTGCGAAGGAGTTCTTTTGAGCTATGACACATATATTGTCACATAGATCCACTTTGTATTGGTCGTGGCTATGTCTTGTCATCTTGTAGATCCACTATGTATTCTTCGTGGCTACGATCAGTTCAGGTCATATAAGTATAGATCCACATTGTATCTTCAGTGGCTATACCTTTTATCAATATAATTATGGATCCACAATGTATTTTATGGCGGCCATACCTAAAACATCTTTATCACTCAAGCATATGTATGCCTGCCTTGGGTTTGAAACATGTCATTAATGTTTGTTGGATGTTTGTGTGTAGCTTCTATCAGGTTCTCTGCATTTGTACCATTTCTTGAAAAAGTGTACAAAGTACTTCAGACATCAGTTCCCGTCTTCTAACTTCGCACTTTCGGGGGCAATCTTTTACACATCAAAATTACTCACTAAGATGATGGCCTAGTGTTGTCATTACCAAATGTCGTAAGTGTCGCATTTCACCCACAAGTGTTGCAAATATCATATTGTTGTCAAGAACAGTTGAAAGACACCTCAAAGACTAGTTTTGAAGAGGAGAAATCATTTGACAAAGAGTACAAGTCTTTTGCCATTGAAAAAACCACTAAAAAGTCAATTTTTGGAAGGGAGCGCTCCCCTATGCTCTGTTATGGAATGCTGGCGCTCTGTACACTCTTATGGGGGAGCGTTGGAATGCTTTGTACCCCATTCAGAGGGAGAACTGCCCCTTTCTGAGAAAATTTTGGTTTGTTGAGATAAATCAGGAAAGAATCCCCTCAATCTCTGAAGTTGGTTGGATTCGAATCTTAGGTCAAGGCATGATCTTAGGGAAGATCCACAACTGAAGGAGAGGAATCCTCAAATTATCCCAAAGATATCTCAAGTGGTTGGGCCTCTCCAAGCTTGTATAAGGAGGCTTTCTCATGGTGAAAGGTACATGAAAAGATGATGGAGAAATAGAGATACCAAACTTATGGTCTCATGAGTGGTAGATATAGAGACATTGTAAAGCATCTAACTTATGATCTCATAAGGGAGATATCATTGAAGCATCAGTATTTTGTGCATGGATTATTTGAGCAAGGTTTTGGACAAAGGGAGCTTGGTGAATTTGTTGCACTACATCCACGGCTGTAAGCAACACTTTGTTCTCATTAATATAAATTCATGCTTGGCTTGTTTCCTTTAAAGTTTGTGTATATGAACTTGTTTCTTTCATAGATTCATTATAAAGCTAATCATAGTAGAGTAGGAAGTATTGTTGTTGCTGCTCATTGTACCACAAGACCTTCAACTGAACTTGGAGATCAAGATCATCCTAGAGCGAGCAAGGACAAACATCGGTAAAAAGGTGCTTGCCTTTCTTCCCTCTTCTTCTTTGATAGTTTAGCTTTATGATAAAGGAATGTCAGTGTCCATAATAGCACTTTCTATCTTGGAGTTAGGGGTCTAGCATCCAAGAGGAAATCCACTTGTCCACAGGGGGATTCTCCTGTAACAGTATGTTGCTTGGACATGGTTTTTTGCAGAGCTTTATGATCGCTTTGACTCCAACACCCATCATTTAGGCTGTTTGACCAAGTTGAAGCAGTCTGGGACAGTGGAATACTTTATTGCCTCCTTTGAGCACTTGGCTTTCAGAGCGAAGGGAATGTCAGATGCCTTCTTCTGAGAATTCTTTATCATTGGCTTGAAAGATGAAATTTGTGCCCATGTTCTGATGGAACGCCCCTAAACTTGGTTGGAAGCTACTCAACGAGCCAAGGAAGCACAACAGATTGTCTCCTCCCAGACCAAAAAATCACATTTTCTTCCTCGCCCTAAACCAACCAATCCTACCCCTCTTGCAACCCCCTTTGAGATCCATAAATTAACTCGGAAAGAAATGGTTGAATTCCAACTCAAGGATCTTATCTATAATTGTGATGACAAATATTTTCCAAGGCATAAGTGTAAGGAATAGAAGATTTTTATGGCCATTATTGAGGATGTTTTTGAAGAGGAGGTAGTTGTTTCCCCTATGGAGGATCTTCCTCGACCATTTGATTTGACTCCACCCTCTAATCCACCAGAAGTTGAACTAGTGATTCACTAAATTCCCTCACTAGCTTCTCGGATCCCCAAACCCTCAAGTTAATTGGTTACATTAAGAATCAGAAAGTCATCATCCTCGTTGATAGTGGTAGCACCCACAATTTTATTCATTGCCGCATTGCCCAAGAAGTCAATTGGTATATCTGTGCAGTCAATAATTTTCAAATCATGATTGCCAATGGAGGTTCCATGAAATGTGGAGAATGTTGTGAAAATGTGTGGCTCCAAATTGGTCAGTATCACCTGAAATCCCATATGTTTTCTATAGACATTGGTGGTTGTGACATTGTTCTTGGTGTCTAGTGGTTACGTACTCTCAGACCCATTCTCGTGGATTTTAAGGAATTATCCATGCAATTCCAACAGGAGGGACAACAGTATAAGTTCCAAGGCATCACAACAAGATCACCTGAGATCATCAATTCCCATTGAATGGAAAAACTCCTCAAAAAGGTCATTCCAACATTATTTCCCAACTCCACTCCATTCAAGCCATTAAGACACCCTTTGTGCATCCTACCCTCCAATCCATCCTCTCGAAACACCAATTTGTTTTTACCATTCCCTAAGGACTTCCCCCTTCTCGTGGTGTCCATGATCATTCCATTCCTCAAATGCTGAGCAGTTTTCCTCCCAATGTTCGCCCTTATCGTCATCCCTTTTCCCAGAAGAATGAAATTGAGAAAATTGTTCAAGAATTGCTTGAAGCAGATTTTATTCATGCTAGTACGAGCCCCTATTTTTCTCCTGTGGTCCCTATTCTTCTCTTATGGTCATGGTACTTAAGAAAGAAGGTACTTGGAAAATGTGTCATGATTTACGTGCCCTCAACAAACTCACAATCAAAGAAAAATTCCACATTCCTATCATTGATGACCTATTGGATGAATTGAGTGGTTCTCAGTACTTCACCAAACTTGATCTTCATTCTGGCTACCACCAGATCCGTATGAAAGAGGAAGACATTCTCAAAACTTCATTTAAAACTCATGAGGGTCACTACTAGTTCTTAATAATGCCCTTTGGCATGTGTAATGCTCCCTCCACTTTCCAAAGTGTTATGAATCATGTATTCTGTCCTTTTCTTCTTCATTTTGTCTTAGTTTTCTTTGATGATATTCTCATTTATAGTAAAACCTAGATATCCCATCTCACCCATGTGGATCAAGTCCTGAATCTACTCTCTCAACATCAACTTTTCCTTAAACAATCTAAATGTGTCTTTGGAGTCTCAGAAGTAGAGTACCTGGGTCATATTGTCGGCAATGATGGTGTACGGGTGGATACTAAGAAAATTGAAGCTATGCAGAATTGGCCTCACCCTGTAACCCTTAAGAGCTTGCATAGTTTAATAGGTTTAACAGGTTATTATCGCAATTTTGTTCGGAATTATGGAAAAAATGTAGCCCCCCTCACTGATCTCCTTAAAAATAAAGCTTTCACTTGGACTCTAGTTGCTGATCAATCCTTCCAAGCCTTGAAAGAAACTATGTGCATGACCCTTGTCCTGACACTTCCATACTTCACCAAGAATTTTGTACTGGAATGTGATGCTTTCGGGAAAGGAATTGGAGTCGTCCTCCTACAAAATGGCAGGCCTTTGACCTTCACTAGAAAACAACTTTCAGAGAGACGTTTGGGCCAATCCATTTATGAAAAGGAAAAGTTATCTATTTTGCATGCAGTGAATCTCTGGCGTCCTTATTTATTAGGGCAATGCCTCCAAATAAAAATTGATCATTAGAGCCTCAAGTATTTTATGGAACAATGAATTTCATCCCCAGAGCAACAAAAATGAGTGACCAAGATCTTTGGATATGATTATGAGATCATTTATAAGAAGGGAAAGGAAAATGTAGTTGTTGATGCTCTTTCCAGGAAGTATGAAGAAGAAGGGTCCCTCTTTTCCCTCTACTTCATTGTACCAGATTGGCTCCAAGATGTTCGTTGGGAATGGATGCAAGACCCCAAAATTTCTCTCCTGATCCAACAATTGCAACACCATTCTCCAGCTTCTCCAAGGTACTCTTGGCACAATGAACATCTTCACTACACAGGTCATTTGTATTTAAGCCAATAGTCGCAACTTAAATCCACGGTGTTTTCTAAGCTTCATGTTTCACCCACAATTGGACACTCGGGGTTTACCAAAACCTATGAATGGGCAAATAGTTCTATTTTTCTAGGATGGTATGAAGTAGGACATTTGCACCTTTGTGGCCGAATGTGATCTCTATCAACGTAACAAGGGAGAAACAATCAAAGCTCCGGGCACACTCAAACCGCTTCCAATTTCCCCTACTATCTGGAGAGATATTTCTATGGATTTCGTTGTTGGCTTAAAGTCAGTCATCATGGTGGTATTCATTCGTCTGTCCAAATATTCTCATTTATGTGCTCTTCAACACCCGTTCACCACATTCATTGTGGTTCAAATTTTCATGGATAATATTTTTAAACTCCATGGCATGCCTCATTCTATTGTCTCTGACCGAGATCCAACCTTCAACAACAATTTTTGGCAAGAATTGTTCAAGCTCTAGGGATCCCAATTGCATATCATAACTGTCTATCATCCACAGACTGATGGCCAAACTGAAGTTGTCAACAAGTGTTTGGAATCATATTTTTGGTGTTTTGCATCAGACCGACAAAACCAGTGGCTCAATGGTTACCCCTTGTTGAATGGTGGTACAACACATCTGACCATACAACTACTCACACGACTCCTTTTGAACCAATCTATGGCCAAAATTCCTCGCCAGTTATCTCCTACATGCTAGGTGTCTCAAAGGTTCAAGTGGTTAACAAAAATCTTACAGTCCGTGAGGCCATTCTCTATACCCTCAAAGAAAATTTGGTCGTGGATCAGAATCACATGAAGCAACAAGCAGATTAGGGTTGTTCTAAATGTCAATTTGTTGAAGGGGACCAAGTGTTTCTTTGATTGCAACCTTATAAGAAAACTTCACTCAAAGCTAAACATTGTTAGAAACTTGGGCCCAAATTGTACGGTCTTTATAAAATTCTCAAGCACATGGGGCCTATGGCCTACCATTTAGCTATGCCCAGTCATTCTAAGCTCCACCATGTTTTTCATGTCTCATGCTTAAAGAAAGTGATTGGCAATAAGTGTCAAACTTAGACCAGTCTCCTCGAGTTGGATGAAGAGGGTTCCATTTGGTTGTAGCCACAACTAGTCTTGGACTAGCGAGAGTGTCATCTCCGTCAGCGCACCATCAAGGAAGTGTTAATTCAGTGGAAAGATACAACTCCAGAAGATGCCACCTGGGAGTCATCCACCATTTTGCAACAATTTCATCATCTCAAGCCTTGAGGACAAGGTTGTTCTTCAAGGGGGAGGGCATGTTAGGGATCTAACCTCCATAACCCCTCACGTAGGTAGAATAATATGTTTTCCATGTAATAAAGGCCGAAATTAGTTAATAAAGCCTGTTTAATAAATGTGAACAAGTCAATGTAAGAAGACCTAATAGAAGCTTTCACTTCTAGAAATATCTTCCTGTAGAATCTTCTTTAGAAGATAAATTCGTATAAATAAGAGTAGGAGGCATGAGAAACTTTGTCTTGAGAATTATTGTAATAGAGCTCTGCTCTGTTGGAGGTTGCCCCCTCAAAGAGACAAGTGAACATTGCTTTCTTTGAATAAAGGTATCATTTTTGGTGTTGCTCTTCTCAATATTGTGTTGTTCCATTGATATTTGTTGAATATTATTATTTTTGCATATTATATTACATCTAGTACCTTACATCTTGTAAGTGCTCTGGAACTTGAGGCTCCTCGCTCTACGATCTTGATCCTTCAAGACCTTATTAATTACTTATCTATTGAAGGACACACCCCTCCTCTATTGAAGGATGTGCCCATGATAAGCATGCACCATCGGAGGAGAAAAAAGGGAATCCAACGGCCTAGAAAGAATTGTGCATGGCAATGGAAACTTTGTATCCAAAGTTTCCATAATTATGTAGATCATTAGTTGTACTTTGATGAGGGTTGGAATTTGAATTTTTATGGTATTTGAGAGTTAAATTGTCTTGTGATGAACAATTACAGAGGTATATATACTCTATTCTTTCTGGATTTGAATGTGTGACCTCCAAAAATTAAACACATATTTTTAATTATTAAACTCAATAAACTACTTTACTTTAATCAACTCATCTTATAATTTATTAAATAAAAAATAATTTATTAAATAAAAATTAAATTACAAGTAAATAATTTATTAAATAAAAAATAAATTACAAGTGAATGAGTTAACCAGCCTCACATCATCTCCAATCATCCTGTGATTTATTTATTATTTGACAACCAATTATTGCGTGCGTCATATTGGCCCCACTCACCTCGCTGTTGTCATAAATGATGCGTGTGCCACCAGATAATGCAATGCGCGTGAATAACAATACAACATTCGAAAGGCATACCGAGAAAACAACTTAATAGTACACAATTCTTTGCTTCTTTGACTGTGCTTCCACACGCAATCACACAAAAATTTGACGACATGCATACAACTAACTTTTAAGAAAATACTCCTCTCATTTATAAACGTTGCACGCATTTTGAACCGTGTCGTATATACCTATTTTACAAGGAAGATTTGCATTTTCTTTTTTATTAAGGATTTTAAAATTGTATTTAGAATATGACATTTAAATTTAGTAAAATATAATTTATTTTTTATTCGAAAATAAAATATATTTATTAAAAAAAATGCATAATCTAATTTCTATACTTATTAGTCAAAGTATAGCTACGTAATCTTCTTTTCCTATTAAAAACTTTAAAATTGTATTTAAAAAATGATACCGAGTCCCGTCCCGTCACATGACGGTTAGAAGAGTTAATTAAGAAGATTGTATTTAAAATATGAAAATGATTACGATTTTTTATTAAGGATTTTAAAATTGTATTTAGAATATGACATCTAAATTTAGTAAAATATAATTTATTTTTTTATTTGAAAATAAAATCTATTAATTAAAAAAATTGCATAATCTAATTTCTATACTTATTATTCAAAGTATAGCTACGTAATCTTCTTTTCCTATTAAAAACTTTGACATTTAGTAAAATATAATTTATTTTTTTATTTGAAAATAAAATCTATTAATTAAAAAAATTGCATAATCTAATTTCTATACTTATTATTCAAAGTATAGCTACGTAATCTTCTTTTCCTATTAAAAACTTTGACATTGTATTTAAAAAATGATACGTCCCGTCACATGATTAGAAGAGTTAATTAAGAAGATTGTATTTAAAATATGAAATTGTTTATGATTTTCAATATCATGGTTGATTCTTAGGCAAATGTCATAGATCATTGATTAAAATTGAATTCTTCTTAATCATTTGAAATCCATTTTAAAAAGGATAATTCAAAAAATATTTCAAAAAAAATAAAATTTTGAAGGATAATAAATATCATAAAATATCAAAAGAATGGTTATATTTTCAATAACCTATTAATAGTTATAATCTCTATTTTAGTTGGCTTTTATCTAATAAGGTGTACCCTTTCACAACATTAAATCCATTACATAGCTTACACCTACTTAAATATCCCTTCCATGGTATACCCTTCCATAACATTAAATCCATCACATAGCTTAAATATCTTACCACCCTATTGGTGTATGCACTATTTTATGTGTCACTTAATACAAAGAAGTTTAGACACTTGTCTTTGTGGATCCCCACTTGAATTCATGTGCTATGAACATTGTCAATTCTTGTCAATATGGGATTTGACATAGTATTTAGTTTGCATGCTTCATGTTTTTGAATCTCACACTCACCATAATACCTTTTTCTTTGCTCTTGGCTCTATAAAAAAATACTTAATATTAATTATTTCCTTGAGCCAACTTGTCTTCTAGGGTTAAGTTTAATGCATTATGGCTTCTTCTTGCTTCCCGAAATATTCTATTCTCGTCAGGGTTACACGTGGAGGTAAATATCTCCCGCAACTACCATAATATCAACACTCCCTCCTAGCTAGGGAGGTACTGAAGGCAATGGTCTTGAGCACAAACATATCATTCAACCGGTAGCATCATCATAGTCGTACATACTATCTCATGATTAGATCACGAGCACCATCATCACTATCAATGTCATATGATAGCATCAATTGCATCATCTCTCGAAACCATACTATATCTGAGTAATCATACATGATGTTGAATAAGTCACTCACTCCAAAGAGTGATACAAGAACCATACTTCTAATCTGGGCATATGTCCTAGAAGAATAACTATTCCAACAGAATGTTTTTCCATCAGTACACTGACCATCCATCTAGTTGATAATCATTTTCAACACTACTGATATTCTACATGGCAATCAAAACAATGTCATTCAATAGAACACAATTGTGTCTATCTATAGTAGTACACAACTACAATCCAGTGGTACCCTACCACACCAAGTAGCACACAACTACTTAATCAGTGACACATAGTCACAACCAGTGGAACACATCCACCACAGTAGCATACATCTACTATCCAGAGACATACAGTCTCCATAGCAATCATATCATATGATATTAACCCACACAGAAAAACAATGTCATGATATAAACTGAGTCATCTAGGCCATTCTTCCACTCACATCTGTGAGATCTGGAAGAGAATATGCCCTCGTAAGGTAAAACATCAGCCATGAGCTACTGGAATATTCTTCTCAAGCATTGAAGAATAATTGTCCTGATTTCTGAGCCTGGATGATTCACCTATCTGGGCCATTCCTCCGACACTAAACAAAGTGCAACCTAGAGAGAATGAGTCTGGCCTAGGGAATGGATGTCCCTGATTGTTGAACCTGGACCATTCACCTAACTGGGCCATTCTTCCGACAGTAAACAAAGTGAAACCTAGAGAGAATGAGTATACCCTAGGGAATGACTGTCCGAACCATTTCCTCAGGAAATGACTATCCTGCACCAACCTCCAAAACAAACCATTCTTTGAAACTGCTCACAACTATGAACTTCGAAAGCATGACTGCCTGGCAAGGTAGGCCATTCTACTTCACCACTACTGAGAGTGAATGTCAAGAAGAAAGACTGTCCTAGACCATTCCCCCACACTGGCCACAAGGGGAATTGTTGTCTATGGTACATCAACAATCTATCGAATCATTTTCATTACGAAAATGACTGTTCGATCTGGACCATTTTCTGAACTAGAAAATGCATGTTCGTCAGAAATCTCAAACCACTTTCTGAACTGGAAAGGAACTGCTCATCCTGGACCATTTTTCGAACTGAAAAATGATTGTCCATAAATTAATGACACATCGGTGCTCCCTCCCAACCTGGGAGTCATCTCTTCTCTTTTCAATAAGGAGGTTGTCTCCACGAGCTCCAACTTGTTTCTTGGGTACACAAACTTTTTCCATCTTGGACAGAGGCTTTACCAAAATATCTTCTATATGCTCATCTGTGGAGATATATTGGAGAACCACTTCTCTTTTCTGGACCTCATCACAGAGAATGTAATGCTTTATCTCAATGTACTTCAGTCTTTTTGGAACACTGGTTTTATCTGAAGGCTTCATATAGCTCATGACATCGTGGAAAGGCTCAAACTGGAACATATCCAAGTGGCACTTCTTCTGTCATCATGAGAGTTTGTCATGGATTAGAAATCCATCATCCTGGACTTCATTATGATACAATATCTTTGTTTATGGAAAGTTTTCACCACGCTTTTGTTGTTCATTGGAGGCTCGGCACCAAGTTGTCTTCTTCCATCTGCATACAAGAGTCTCTTTCTAGTATACCTCAAAACCTTGAGGTTTCTCTACATACACTTCTTTGTTCAATTACTCTGTTGAGGAGAACAATCCTTACATTTATCTGATGTAAACTCCAACCCATGGATACTGCGGACGATATAATGGCTCAGGTAGAGGTATGTCTATCTATTGGAACAAGCTATCATCATAGTATTCTCCCTCCATCTGAGAGAACCTCTAGTTTTGAATCCCGCGATGCTTCCATTCATAATATCATGGATGTGGATGGACAACCATGGATACTTTAAGGCTTCTTTTCGAAGATTACTTCTTCTAAAGTCAAACTTAACATGTGTTGTTTTTCATGGCTGCTACCATCAATGGGAACATGGATAGATACTTCATAATCCTTGATGGATCACATTATTTAGGATTAACTCCCTACTAATCCTTGCTTCATGCATAAATATATTCTCTTCTTTTGGAATTATATAATCAGCTCCCTCCATCTAAGACAGTCCATGCTTCTAGCTGCATCCTTATTGCCTTCTGCAAAGTGTCACGATTCTTTTCCTTTTGATTGTTGACTTCTTCCAGGTTTCTTCAAGTTTGATTCTGATTTCGGCTTATCTTGCAGTTGTAATAGCTTCCACATGAATAATTACCAAGGATTGTCAATGTACTTCATCTTTTCATGTGTATTTCTTGACTTGTAGTCATCTTGATAGCAATCCTTATCTTGTTATTCTTCCATAGGTATTGTTTCTCTTTGAACATCTTATATTCTAAGAAATAAATATGCAAGATATGTACATAAACTATGTAAACATGGTATGTACAAGAAATATGAAGAATATTGTCACCTTGTCTTAGAAGAAGAAGTATGTTTTATCCTACTTGGTCTTCTTTGAGGGTTCCCTTTCTTCAACAACTGATGCTTCGTTTGTTTCCTTCCTTTTCTTTAACTTGGGACAATGATTCTTGTAGTGACCATATTTTTAACAGTTGAAGCATTGTATTTTTGACATATCTTTCTCTTGATTTGGTTTCTTCCTTGAGCCAAGCTTCTTTTTATTCCTGAAGTTCTTGAACCTTGTTGTGAAGGCTTGATCATCGTATTTATTTTGGGGTTTCTCTTTTTCACTAACCCTTGATTGTTCTTGTGCACAGCAAGTCCAAAGTTCTTCAAATGTGGGATATCCCTTCCTTGTGTTCATGCTTGCGACAAATGCATCCCATGTCTTGGGAAGACCATTGAGTACTATATTTACCAGTTCCTTCTCTGAAATGATTTCTTCAATAGCTTGTAGTTGATCTCTTAATTGAGATATTCTCACAAAGTATGATGTGTCATCATCATTCATTTTCATGTCATGAAGCTCATTCTTCAGACTCATTACTTGTCCAATATTTCTGACTGAGAAGAGGTTAGTTAGGGCATCATAGATCTTCTTAGATGAGTCAAGATGGGAGATGTAGGGAATCAACTGGTCTTTTATAGAGTCCACTATGATACTCATGGAATTGATGTTATTGTCTTTGAACTTCTCCATAAATGAAATGTTATGAGGTTCCTTCTCTTTTCCTTCTTCGAACTGTGGTTCCATGATCTTTCCTTTCACGATATCTAACACTTTATTCTTGGCAGTAATGAGGTAAATCCTTTTCTTCCATGCTTTGAAGCTAGAATCCCCTTCTAACTTGTTTTCTGACTTCATAGACTAAGTCATAATTGCTTTGACTTGGTCAACCCTTGATTTTGACCAAAAACTCAAACTTGATGTCTTAGCTTGCTGAGAGTACCAGGATATGCGCTAGGCTAGGGCACACTAGTCTATCCATAAATTAGGTCAATCTCTTCACTTAAGGTGCATCAACAAGAGGGTTAGGGTTTCATTTCTGCTACAAAGACTGGCTACAACTGCAACTGTAACTGAGCAAATGCTCCCAATCTATCTTCTTGCGGTTAGACTTTCTGAAGATAGTGTGGGCCCATAACCTATTAAAAAGTAATGGATGTGCTCGTTTAACAATAGACAATATAACAATATTGTCACCCAACCATAGGTCGAAGCCACCCTTGAGCACCTTAACCTTGACAGAGAATGATTCCGGAAGCAAACCAATAACCAACCAAGGCTAATGCATAAAGATAACCAAGACTGATCAGAAAGTCCAACCATAACCAATAGAAAGTCCAAGCCTAAACTAGAAATCTAGATTGTGGCAAATGTCGGCTGCAACTGCTCCCCAAACTTGCGCACTTGCCCAGTTTCTACAGTGCGCACCTCTTCCCAGCTGAAATTATGAGTTGTAGTTTACAAAATGAGGTCTGGCTACTTGTATTTATACTGTTTCCTGAGCTGTCTGGGCTGACTTCTCATTCTAGAGGTTAAATACTTAATATTAATTATTTCCTTGAGCTGACTTGTCTTCTAGGGTTAAGTTTAATGCTTTAGGGTTTCTTCTTGCTTCCCAAAATATTTTATTCTCATCAGGGTTACACGTGGAGGTAAATACCTCCCGCAACTACCATAATATCAACACTAAGATGGTGGAAATATTTCAATTTCCAAGAAACAAGCTTGGTAAACCTTGGTTGGTGCAGCTATCTAAAGGAGCTAAAAAGAAGATTAATGAGATGGATAAGGAATGCCCAATAGACATGAATGGATTAAGCACAAGGGAATATTTGAATATCATACCTTTGGGCTCATATGACTTCCTAATGGGTATGAATTGGTTGGACCAACATCATGTTGTTCTAGATTGTTATAATAAGGATTTTACATGCTTGGATGAAAAAGGGAACCTAATGATAGTTCATGGTATTCCAAGAGAAGTAACTATCAAAGAAGTTTCAGCCTTGCAGCTGAATAAAAACTTCAGGAAAGGATGTCAAGTATTTGCAACACATATGGAGGAGGAACCTAAGGATAAAGTACCTTGTATCGAAGATTATGCAGTCCTAAAAGAGTTTGAATATGTATTTCAAGAAATATTAGGGTTGCCACCCAAGAGAGGTGTTGAATTCTCCATAAATCGCATGCATGAGTGAACCCTAATATCCAAGACTCCTTATAGGATGAGTACACCAGAGTTGAAGGAGTTGCAACTGTAGTTGGGGGAACTTATAAAGAAGGGGTATATACGCCCAAGAGTGTCACCTTAGGGTGCCCTAGTATTATTTGTGAAGAAAAAGGATGGAACCTTGATGCTTTGCATTGACTTCAAGAAATTGAACAAGGTAACTGTGAAGAAAAAGTACTCATTGTCAAGGATAGATGATCTCTTTGATCAGCTAAAAGATGCTAAAGTATTCTCGAATATTGATCTCAGGTCAAGCTATCATCAGGTAAGAATTAAGGAAGAGGACATTAACAAGACTAGCTTTAGAACAAGGTATGGCCATTATGAGTTCACAATGGTGTCATTTGGGTTATCAAATGCACCAACTATCTTCATATGTTTAATGAATGGTATTTTCATAGAATACTTGGATAAGTTTGTCATTGTATTTTTAGATGGCATACTTATTTACTCAAAATCTGAAGAAGAACATGAGGAACACTTGAGTATGGTGCTACAAGTATTGAGAGAACATCAACTATTTGCAAAGTGGAGAAAATGTTCATTCTACCAGAGGCAAATACATTACTTGGGGCATATTATTTTAGAGAAAGGGATAGCAATGGACCCATAGAAGATAAAATCCATTGAAGGGTGGCCAATGCCAAGGAATGTCTCTGAGGTGAGATCATATATGGGACTTGCAGGTTACTACATAATATTTATTGAAAGATTATCAAAGATTGCACACCCAATCACTTCCTTGCAAAAGAAGGGTGTGAAGTTTGAGTGGACATCCGAATGTGAAAGAAGTTTCCAACACTTGAAGTATTTGTTGACTAGTGCTCCAATATTGAGGATTGTTGATCCAAATGAAGACATCATTTTATGCATAGATGCATGTAAAGAAGGACTTGGTGGAGTTCTTAGTCATACATAATGGACATGTGGTGTGCTACGAATCAAGATAATTAAAGGAACATGGAAGACACCATGCTACTCATGATTTGGAATTGGTTGCCATAGTGCATTCCTTGAATATGTGGAGGCACTACCTCATGGGGAAAAAAATTGGGTTGAGGAAAAACCATAGTGGTATGATATATTTATTTGGACAACCAACTCTAAATGATAAGAAAAACATGTGGTTAGAATTCCTCAGTGAATATGAATTTGATATAAAAAACATCGAGGGTAAGGAGAAAAAGGTGGCTGATGCACTTAGTCGAAGAGTGCATGAGATGTATGCTACAACCATTAGGTATGGCTACTTGTATTTATATTGTTTCCTAAGATGTCTGGGCCGACTTCTCATTCTGGAGGCTAAATACTTAATATTAATTATTTCCTTGAGCCAACTTGTCTTCTAGGATTAAGTTTGATTCTTTAGGGTTTCTTCTTGCTTCCTAGAATATTCTATTCTCATCAGGGTTACACGTGGAGGTAAATACCTCTCGCAGATACCATAATACCAACACTAAGATGGTGGAAATATTTCAATTTCCAAGAAACAAGCTTGGTAAACCTTGGTTGGTTCAACTAGCTAAAGGAGATAAAAGGAAGATTAATGAGATGGATAAGGAATGCCCAATAGACATGAATGGATTAAGCACAAGGGAAGATTTGAATATCATACCTTTGGGCTCATATGACTTCCTAATCGGTATGGATTGGTTGGACCAACATTAGGTTGTTCTAGAATGTTATAATAAGGATTTTACATGCTTGGATGAAGAAGGGAACTTAATGACAATTCATGGTATTCCAGGAGAAGTAACTATCAAAGAAGTTTCAGCCTTGCAGTTGAATAAAAACTTCAGGAAAGGATGTCAAGTATTTTCAACACATATGGAGGAGGAACCTAAGGATAAAGTACCTTGTATCAAATATTATGCAGTCTAAAAGAGTTTGAATATGTATTTAAAGAAATATTGGGGCTACCACCCAAGAGAGGTGTTGAATTCTCCATAAATCTCATGCATGGGTGAACCCTAATATCCAAGACTTCTTATAGGATGAGTACACCAGAGTTGAAGGAGTTGCAAATGTAGTTGGAGGAACTTATAAAGAAGGGGTATATACACCCAAGAGTGTCACCTTGGGATGCCCCGGTATTATTTGTGAAGAAAAAGGATGGAACCTTGAGGCTTTGCATCAACTTTAGGAAATTGAACAAGGTAAATATGAAGAAAAAGTACTCTTTGTCAAGGATAGATGATCTCTCTGATCAACTAAAAGATGCTAAAGTATTCTCGGATATTGATCTCAGGTCAGGCTATCATCAGGTAAGAATTAAGGAAGAGGACATTAGCAAGACTGGATTTAGAACAAGGTATGGCCATTATGGGTTCACAATGGTGCCATTTGGGTTATCAAATGCACCAACTGTCTTCATGTGTTTAATGAATGGTATTTTCATAGAATACTTGGATAAGTTTGTCATTGTATTTTTAGATGGCATACTTATTTACTCAAAATCTGAAGAAGAACATGAGGAACACTTGAGTATGGTGCTACAAGTATTAAGAGAACATCAACTATTTTCAAAGTTGAAAAAATGTTCATTCTACCAGAGGCAGATACATTACTTGGGGCTTATTATTTTAGAGAAATGGATAACAATGGACCCAGAGAAGATAAAATCCATTGAAGGGTGGCCAACGCCAAGGAATGTCTCTGAGGTGAGATCATATATGGGACTTGCAGGTTACTACATAAGATTTATTGAAAGATTAGCAAAGATTGCACACCCAATCACTTCCTTGCAAAAGAAGGGTGTGAAGTTTGAGTGGACATCAGAATGTGAAATAAGTTTCCAACACTTTAAGTATTTGTTGACTAGTGCTCCAATATTGAGGATTGTTGATCCAAATGAAGACTTCATTTTATGCATAGATGCATGTAAAGAAGGACTTGGTGGATTTCTTAGTCATAATGGACATGTGGTGTGCTATGAATCAAGATAATTAAAGGAACATGGAAGACACCATGCTACTCATGATTTGGAATTGGCTTCCATAGTGCATTGCTTGAAGATGTGGAGGCACTACCTCATGGGGAAAAAAATTGAGTTGAGGAAAAACCATAGTGGTATGAAATATTTATTTGGACAGCCAACTCTAAATGATAGGAAAAACATGTGGTTAGAATTCCTTAGTGAATATGAATTTGATATAAAAACATCGAGGGTAAGGAGAAAAAGGTGGCTAATGCACTTAGTCGGAGAGTGCATGAGATGTATGCTACAACTATTAGCATGTACACATCAAAGTTGAAAGAAATAATTTTAGAGGCTGCAAAATCAGATCTACAATACATGGAAATAAAGACAAAACTACAACGAGGTATTTTGCAGCAAAAAAATGAGAATTTTGGGTTAAAAGAGGAGAAAAATATTTTGTATAGAGGTAGAATTTATGTGCCAAATTCTCAGTAATTGAAAAATATGATATTAAAATAAATGCATAATGTTCTTTATGCTAAAACCCAAGTTACTAGAAGACTATTAAAGTTGCCAAGAGTTGATATTATTGTCCAGGTATAAATAAAGAGGTTTCTTATTTTATTGCCAAGTGTTTGGAATGTGAAAGAGTCAAACCGATCACATACACCTAGTTGGTCTGCTAAAACCATTACCCATTATTGAGTGGAAATGGGAAGTTGTAACAATGGATTTCATCACCAAGCTATCCAAAACAACCAAACAACATGATTCAATCATGGTGGTGGTGGATAAGCTTACTAAAGTTTCCCACTTTATTCCATTAAATCTCACTCACAAGGAAACCAACATTGCTGATATTTATTTGAGAGAAATTGCTCGACTACATGATATACCCAAGACAATTGTGTCTGAGAGATATCCAAAATTTACATCAAATTTTTGGAAAGGATTATTCAAAGGATTTGGGACCAATCTGAACTTTAGTACAAGCTATCATCCAAAGTCAGATGGGAAAATAGAGAGGGTGAATCAAGTGATTGAAGATATGTTGAGGATGTATGTGATGGATAAACCATCCAAATGGGAGGATTATTTGCATTTAGTGGAGTTTTCTTATAACAATGGGTATCAAGAATATCTAAAGATGATCCCATTTGAGGCACTTTATGGAAGAAAATGCAACACACCGGTGAGTTGGGACAACCCAATAGAAAGAGAAGTGGTTGGAACAGAATTACTCAGGGAAATGGAAGAGCAGATGGTGAGAATAAAGCATAATTTAAAGGTTTCCCAAGACAAGCAAAACAATTATGCTGATAAGGGAAGAAATCACAAAGAGTTCAAAGTGGGTGACCATGTGTTTTTAAAATTAAAGGCCAAGAGAAGTTCCCTAAAGTTGAGAAATTGTTCAAAATTGGCAGCTCGTTATTGTGGGTCATTTGAAATCCTGGAAAGGATTGGTCCTGTAGCATACATGCTTTCCTTACCTGCATCAATGTGTATTCATAATGTATTCCATGTATCGTTGCTTAAGAATTATGTAACTTATGTTAATCATGTCATTGATTGGAATGTGATTCATGTGGAGAAAGAAGGAGACCTCCTAGTTCAACCAATATGCATATTGGATCGGAAAGGAAACCTTCTCCAGAATCGAGCAATAGGAATAGTAAAGGTCCAATGGACCTGGTACGGTCCTGAGGATGCGACTTGGGAGCATGATGATGTTATGCGGACAAAGTATCTGCATCTGTTTGAAGACTTTTGAATTTTGACTGTATATGTTTATCTACTACACTGAGGACAATGCATAAATAAGGGGGAGGGGAATGTAATACCCCTAGGCCAAACCCCATTGTAAATATAAATGTAATTGTACATAAATGATGATGAACCAGAATACTTTGGGGCCAAAGTTCCTTTGTATGAATATATTTTGAGGCCAGAGTGCCTGTATGGTTATTGGGATGGTGAGCCAGAAGCTGACAGGCCAACAAGCCTATTTTTGTAAATTGCAATCACACTCAGTTTTAATGAAAACACATCACTGTTGCAGAACAACGATATAAAATAGTATGGGGGGGATAAACTCCACCAGAATGGGAAAGGGGGGCTAAGAGTCTGGGGAAAAGGAGCTAAGCTAGGGGGATTAAACCCAAAGGAATGTTTTATTAATATTCCAAAAATTGTATAAAGTATAACGTATGTATATTTAAATATATCTGAAGTCTTTATGTTGATAAATGTATCACCTTGTGAGGGAATCCATGTGGAACCAATCAAATAAGAAACTCATTTGTTCAGATAATTGGAAGAAACGACTCGGTTGTGTGCTTAGTGAGCTTGAATCAAGTTATTAGAACTACACGCATTTCCATTCATCATAGGTTTCAAGCATATCATATCTCTTTTGGGTTTTTCTTTCTATGTAAATGCTTTTGGTACAATAATCAAGGCTTCCCATTTGGATGCAATAACTCTACAACTTAAAACTCTCTGATCCAGGAAAATTAGACATTCCAAATTGGGCAATTATCTGCCACAAGTCCTGCTTATTCTACTATTTCCTTCCTACATATGTATTAAGAAATATTAAGAAATATATCATTGGACTTTTCATAAACTTTGGTGACTTTTCTTTCCACATTGGTTGATTTTACTTCTTGTTTTAGTTGTTTTGTATTTTGCTTATCCTTGATTTTTAGTCGCTTGCATGTTTTGATCATTAAATGCACACAATCCTTGTATTGCATTTAAATCTATTCAATATTCTACATGGTTGTGTTTCATTCTTTCCTATTTACTATGCTTATAATAATTTATAAGTAAGAAAGGTTAAGAAGCAAACATGGTTAAGAATAATTTTCTGTAATAGTTTTCTTTGCATGCCTTTGGTTCAAAGTCTACCTGTTTGAATCATTAAACTATTTGATAAGTTAAGACTTATGTTTGAGATTAGTAGCATGTAGCATCGCTTCCTATGGTATGCAACTAACATGTAGCTCGAACATTAAAGGGCACATCTATCTGATATTGTTCCTCCTCCATGCTAAGGATACTTCATCATGGGATGTTTTAAAATTTAAGTATGGTGTTGTGCAATGTCGAGACTATTTCTCAATAAACATTGACCAAAATCATTATGAATATATTTATTAACTAATATTCACAAAAATCATTATGTAATGTGGGCAGAAAGAAGAGTTGAATTCGATGAATGTTACTCCCAGATTTTGGACAAGCTCTTCAAAAGTAGAGCATTTTTCCTTCTAATATCAATTTACTCATCCTCAATATTTCATGTTTAACTCCGTCTCCATCAAGCCAACATCATAAACCATTTCAAGATGGGAGAGAACATCAAGGTCTACAACCTTGTAAGGATAGGTTGTAGGAATCATAAATATATTGCAATTAAAATAATCGTATTTGTTGTTGGTCCACTATTTTGATGATGACCTCTTACAATTAGTGAAGATTATACAATTTGAAAAGAGATAATGTATATCTCAATAGACTAAGAGTGTGATATATATTCCCCTAAAAGGGCAAAGGAGAGCACCTAAAATGTGAAAAAAATAATGATACAAGTGTTCACATGAATACTTTCTATGGGTCTTGGTTCTTTGCATTTGAATGTGAATAAATAAAAATTATTAAAAGAAACTTTTGTGCCTCTCCCCCTTCAGTTCCATGTCCTGTAACTCGGAGAAGAGGAGGCTTATGAAGTTGGAGGAATACACTTACCTTTGGAAGGTTTATTATGGGGGACACCATAAAATTACTTACAACTCCAAAGTATCTCATTGAAGATGAGAGTATATAAAATGAGAGAATTATCTTGACATAAAATTTAATTTATAAAAAAAGTAAAATAAATTTAAATTTAATATTATTAATTCAATATTAAAATATAATTTTGAATTATAAAATTTCGACATTAATTTTTTTTATCCTTTTCATATTTAGTAAATGAAAAGTAAATTAAAATAAATATGTAAAATAAATCAAAACTAATCTATACAAATATTATTATTTAATATTAAAATATAATCTTGAATTTTACATATGATGAAATTTTAATTTTGATTTATCTTATACTCTTTATTTTTTTAAGTTTAAACTTAAAATTTAAGTTTTATTTCCATTGTTTAGCTTCCAATCTCACCTCCTCTTTCAAAAATATGAATTAAATATATCGCTTCATTTTAAATACACGATTAGTATGACATCAAAGTACCTTAATAAGAATATAACATTTGGTGTTTTTTGTCCCACAAACAAGAGGTTTCATACACCAATTTAGTATCTGGCTTGACCGTGATCTTAAAAATAAATTACTATTATTACTATTTAGAACACTACATATTTCACTTTATCAAATTGTAAACCTCAACTTCTCTGCAGATGGGATGTAATTTCAAAACCTAAGTTGATGGGTGGTTGGGGTCTTAGAAATTTGCCTTTCTTCTATAGGGCGCTCTCGACCAACACCTTCTGGCGAATTCTAATGAAACCTGGCCTCTGGAGTAAGGTGATCAAAGCCAAGTACTTCCCTCTTTTACCGGTTCATATCTGGATCAGATTTGCCTCGGAGCGACCCACCAACAGCTCTCAAACCTGGAAACATCTCTCAAAGTCCCTTCCGATCATTCTTCAATGGATTTCGTGGAACCCAGGCAATGGTTATTTGATTGAAGTTGGCAGAGACAGTTTATTGGGATTGGGCAGACACGCTATGCTTTCTCCCCCACTTCTGGCACACCTTCATAGTAAGAGCCTTTTTTTCTTACATCAATTCAGCTCTCCGTCCAGTGGGGGACATTTGGGCGAAAATTGGCTCAGTGGCATGGATCTCCAGTTGGAATCCGATTTAAAATGTGAATGGGATGGCTTCACTCAGTTGCTGACGGACGCGAGCATCTGACTACAAGAACGGTTAGATACCCTCATGTGGACGGGAGGGGATTGTTCTGGCACACTCACTGCAAAAAACGTTTATCAAGCTTTAGCTGGAAAATTCTGGTCTAAAACTAATGCTAGCTGGCACCAAAAGTTTTGGAAGGGAGACTGGCCAATCAAGCTAAAACTGTTCTTTTGGTTGCTGATCGAAAATAAGCTTCTAGTTTGGTCGAACCTTCAAGCCCGTGGATGGGAGGGGCCTAGCCGCTGCATCCTGTGTAAAATACACAGCGAGACTATCCCCCACATCTTCATCGAGTGTCCATTCTTTCGATCGGTGTGGCAGCTCATAGCTCCAACGCTAATGCTCACCATGACGTGGACAGGTTCCAGCGTGCCAATTTGTTTACAATACTGGATGAGTGATTATAAGAACCTTGCTCCGTTGCCAGTCTTTCTCTGCTGGCAGGTCTGGAAGGCCAGAAACTCTGGACTGTTTGATGAGAAGTCTCCTTCGATACCTAGAGTGGTTAATTTAATTCTTGCTGAGGCGACTTTGCAAAGAAAATAGTCATCGGCTCCACCTCCCAGCAAGCTTAAATTTACAGTTCCTCAGGACAGGGCTGTCGCCTGGTTCGACGGAGCGACTCAACAAGGTGGCTCACTTTGTGGGGTGGGAGGCAAAATCGATCTAAACTTTCATTCGTGCTTCCGCTAGACTCTAAACTGTGGACAAGGATCTAACATGAAGGCAGAACTTTTGGGAGCGTGGGCGTCTCTCATTCTGGCAAGTCGCCTGCATATCGATGAGCTTTTACTCCTTGGTGACTCCAAAATTATTATTGATTGGCTGAGCGGTCAAGCAGATTTCCATGTGGCGGCCCTTGAAAGCTGGAAAGAGAGAACCCAAGAAGCCACCCGCCTGATCAGAAAGCTCTCTTTCTCTCACATCTATAGAGAGGAAAACAACGATGCAGATACCCTTTCTAAAAAAGCTTTGTACTTGCCTTCGGGACACATTTGTTTTACAAGGTGGGAGGAAGGCAATGAAGGACCTGCCATCATGATCAATCTTTGATTCTGCCACCTTTTGTTTTGATTTTGCTGCTTTCCCATGGATATGGAAGCCGATCTCGGTAAGGTCATGGAACAGAGTTATGATAGTATGGACTGCAACGATCCACAAGCACAGTTCCCCTCATGCATTCGTCTTCGCGAAGATAGATTTGTATATTTTTATATCCTTTTGAATATAAAGCGTATTTCTTCTCGTGGAAAAAAAAAATACTTCTCTAAATACAATTAAAAACTTTTTATACAAATTGTAAACGTCAGTTATTTTGGTCTTATTAAACTCCTGGTCGAGATAATTTATACCTGGTTATGGAAGAGGTGCATAAGCATGACATCAAAGCGAGCAATGCGCGTGAATAACAATGCAACAATCGAAAGGCATACCGAGAAAACAACTTAATAGTACACAATTCTTTGCTTTGACTGTGCTTCCACAAGCAATCGCAGAAATACTTACGACATGGTTTTTAATATTCCTTTGATTTAGATGCGTTGCACGCATTTTGAACCGTGTCATATATACCTATTTCACAACGAAGATTTGCATTTTCTTTCTTATTTAGGATTTTAAAATTGTATTTAGAATATGATATCTAAATTTTAATAAAATTAAATTTTTTTTTATTTGAAAATAAAATCAATTTATTATAAAATTTGACATAATCTAATTTTTATACTTATTATTCAAAGTAAAGCTACGTAATCTTCTTTTTCTATTAAAAAATTTAAAATTGTATTTAAAAATAACACCCAATCCGTCATCATGACGAAGAGTTAATTAAAAAAAATTATATTTAAAATATGAAAATGATATATTCTCTAATGAATCCCCCACCCTCACTATTAAAAACTTTAAAATTGTATTTAAAAATGACGGTTAGAAGAAGAGTTAATTAAAAAAGATTATATTTAAAATATGAAAATGCTTATGATTTTCACTATCATGGTTGATTCTTAGGCAAATGTCATGGATCAATGATTAAAATTGAATTCTTCTTATGAGTTTAAACCCATTTTAAAAGCATAATTCAAAAAATATTCTTAAAAGAACGTAAAATTTAAGCTAAGTTGAAGGATCGAACCTAAATTACAACCTTGTTTAAAACTCTTGATTAATTGATGAAACATGGTGCTATCAAAACCATCCCCTTTCCAAGTGGTCTAAACATAACCTTCAACACTTACCATTGTCATATCACGACTTAATGTTAAATGATGATTACCTATTATGGCCTGACCTTTTGACTGTCACATGAATTATTACTCTGCGTGGTGTTAATGTTCTCGAAATCGGGTCAGTAGTTCATGGCAGGCCGCGAGGGTTTCATGGGTTTGTTAGCTTCAAACCTCTATGTCCTCTAGTCTATTGGAGGCAATCAAAACAAAACTTGGAGTGGGAGGTAATGGTAGAACATCCTCAAATCCTCAAGTGTTTGTTTATCGTTAGGTATGCTCGTTCAGCCTCCTTCACTGTTTATGGGTTTGGTCTGTTGCGGTTGCAGATTTCTCCCCTTCATGAAAACTATTTTTGTGTCTTCTGGTTTACCTCTTTTGAGTTTATGGCTCCCGTGGCTAGGATAGAGCCGAATGGCCCGCAAACTTTGTTGTCCCATGATGACGTGACGGGTAGACTTACTCAGGTTGGTTGGTTAGAGTTTATCCAGTCATTTAATGGTTTTAATTTAGAAGTGGCAAGGGTGTTTTCCAAGACTTTTGATGGCACCAAAGCCAAAATTGGGGATGTCCAGACACCGATCACAGAGGAACTCATTGCTATGGCAATGGGTCTGCCTTAGAAAGGTGACAGGTGGTTTAAAAACATGAAGGTAACCAACATTCCATGGCAGTCTCTGTTGGCGTCCAAGAATTCGTAATACCACATAAAGGGTATGCCTTCAGAACTTTTTAACACTAGTTGGCACAGTCTATTCTTGATAATCAAGCAATTCATTACCTGTGCAGGTCACTACGACCTAGTTTTCTATTTTCACATACGGTTTCTTATGGTGTTCCAGGGGTTTATTTTAAATTTTCCTTTCTACTTACTTAGAAGCCTGCAAAAAATGTTGAAATTTTATCAATGACAAAGCCCTAAACTTGAGACCATCTTGTTTCACCACGACCTAATTCGCATCTTGGTCGAATTTCATCTGGTGAGCACAAGGGACACTTGGAAAGGTTTTCTGGTAATAAATGAATTCCTGCCCCTGCAAATTGGCCCCACCATCGATTTAATGCAGGGTGATGAAGAGCATTTCTCTCCCAAGGCTTCGCTTAATTCGCCTCATGATTTTCGAATTGAGATTCAAATTCAAAATGACCCTATCGTTTCACCCGATACCCAAACAGAGGTTTTTCCTATGGCTAAATTGGCACCCAAAAGACATGGATTTGTGCCTAAGAAACCCTTAGAAGTTGTCCTTAGTCATTTGAGAAATCAATCATTGAATGTTGATGATCAATCACAATCTATGAGACCAACCGTCAGGGAGAAACATAAAGAACATGGTAAACAATCTGGGTGTTTATAGGAGGTCTGTGAGGTCGAGTTTAAAAACAAAAGGAATGGCCGCATCCTCTCTAAAATGATAAGGAATAGGCATAAACGAAGGAATGATCCCATTCAAATGATTATGATAAACGATCAAAATTATGTTGAAAGTACAAACCCAAACTCTGTAGAGGTTAGTCATCCACAATATGACTTTGTTTCTAATTTGCCTCCATTCCTCCAATATTGTGAGGGGTTCTCAGGAATCCAGGACGATTTAAAGGCTAAGTTGATACAAGAAAAGTCCTCAGACTCAAACCACCAACAAACGCTCCCAAATTTGGAACCTGTGTGTTGTGATGAATGCTTAGCGTAGGTCCAGAGGTATTACGCAGACGTCCCATACCTGTGAATGTGCCTTAACCAGGCTATGATGCAAAATAGGGATCTTGATAGAGAAAAATGGGATTTGAGGTTTGAGATACAACAAAGTGTTCCTCGGGAAAACAAGAGATCCAGGAGATCTGGAGATATTATTATTAACCATTCGAAAAATGTCAATGTTATTATGAGATCAGAGATGCATGAATCCTCATTTTTCAATGTTTAATTTGGGTAAATAAATCTATGTTTTTATTTTCTATTTGATTTGTTTTTTAAGCATTAGTTGTTGCATTGTTTTTAGACTAGCTACAGAATCAAAGATTCTGTAGTTTGTCTTAAATTACTTAATGTGGTTTTTAATTGGTTTTTAATTTTATTTTCAGGTCTCAGAAAAGAACGGGAAGATATCCTATGCCCTTCTTGGTTAATGAAGACCATGAAGTACTTCTGTTTAGAAGTAGGATCTATTTCAATTCAGAATATATTTTTGAATGATTGTTATAACAAACTTTTATAAGTTGTTGTAAACATTATTATTAAAAACTCATATTAGTATGTAGTTTTAAAAATACTCTATTTTTAAAGATTTACATCTATCATGTGGATATGAGAAGTAGATCGTTATAGTGTTTAAATACTCTGCTAATTTTGATATCAAAGAGGGTGAAAATTTTGGGAGATGGACTCGTGAATATTTTGAAGGATATAGAATCGTGATTTAACCAAGGCTTTTGTCCCGCAAATTAAAGAGTTCAGTTCTTATTATAATATCTTGGTGTTATGATTTAAATTCTTCAAAGTAACTGATTATGAATTGGTTAAAATTAGCTTTAATCTATTTTTATCAATCTGTGGTTCATTATTATCATCTATACATTAATTCTTTCAATCTTTTAATAGTCCTTGATTCCAAATCATATAATTTCAAGTGATTGTATTATTTTGATGCAAATCTTGAACTGTATTGAATTTGTCCATATAATTTGAGTTCGCACAGATCTATTTAGTCAATGGAAATTTATTTCTTAATGTAAATGGTCATTTATATCCTCACCTGAGATTAACAATACAAATGTTGTTTTTCTGTAATATGAATGAGATCTGAATTGTCAAAGTGAAGTGACTTTCTATGACACTTCAATAGTCTTAGAATTATACAACTGTCTTCTATAGATTTCTCTTAACAGGAAGATTGCAGGAGCAGTTTGGTATAGGAAGACACAACCATGATTTCTCTTTTAACACTAGCCAGTTTTAGGTTAGTAATCTTTCTTCTTTTATTATTTGATTTGTGAATGTAGATTCACCTTTAAACTTAATACTTTGTTTATATGAGTCAGAACATTATCATCTACATTCACTCTATTCTTTTCTTTTCTTTTCAAAGGTAAAAGTATATTATTAATTAGTCTTAGATCTCCTTACATTTTTCCTGAGATTTGGTTCTCTTTTATAAACTTAGTTTCCAAGGTTTTTCGCAAATCTTGCAATCTGTAATTTTGTACACTTTGTATATATAGAACATAAATGTACATAGTATAAAATTGGGTTAGTTATTTGATTTTACAGTTTATATTATATCCCTTTACCGACCAACAGAGTCGTAAAACCCATGAGGGTGAGTCATCCCAAATGGCTTAGGTTACTCAGACAACCTTGGACCGAGATTTCCCTCACAGTTGACAGTGTGTTCACATATGCCTGTCAACAAATGGCCCTAGAAGGAGGGCCAACTAAATATTAATGGAACGAGGGGGTCGAAAGACACCTCCTAACAATCGCTCTCTAGTTATAACTCGTAGTCGCTCAGACTCCACTGTTGTACCCAATACAACCACTACATCTAAAGCCCAACCTATTATTCCTGTCGAACCTGCAACACTGCTTCCTCATGGAATTGATGTACAAGAGATTATCCAAAATTATCTTCAATCAATAATAATAAACCAAGACACACTAGCCATACTTAGACAATTTGGTGAACAATTACATCGACCTATTGATTTTTCCAATCAATGGGAATATACTCCTACCACTGGTACACCAAATTACGCACTGCACGATATCTTGATTAATTCGTTGGAAATGCTCATTCTAGGTGCTGGGGGATCTGGACTTCCTCCTTCTCCACTTGAACCATCTCCACCTCCTTCAGGAGGAGAATCCTCTGACGAAGATATTTCATCTTATAAACTATCTCAAACTTCAAATAATTCACAGACTTCAACACAGATGGCTAATAAAAACAATCCTGCCAGGCCTTGGCTTGACCAAGATGTTGTGGCTGTACCAGGACCCCAACATCCTCTACCTAATCATATTGAAAAATGGTTACCTAAGTTTGATCCCGATACTAAACAGTCGGTTGAATATCATATAAAAAAAAATATGTTGGTTGTTAGGCTTAGAAATGTAGAACATGAAGATTTTGTATGTAGGATGTTTCCTTATACCTTTGAAGGAAATGCCTCCACATGGTACTTCACACAACAACCTCAAACTATTGTTTCCCGGGATAGATTTGAAACCTTTTTCTTAAAGAAATTCGGAGACGAAAAATCTCCTGAAGTCTTAGTCATGGAGTTATCTAATATGAAGATGAATCCCAAATAAAAGGTTAAAGACTTTAACCAAATATTTCTTACACTCAAAAACAATATCCCTGCAGATTCTATGCCTATAGAAAATATGATTGTTTGTCCCCCTTCAGTTCCATGTTCCGAGAGAAAAGGAGACTTGCGAAGTTGGAGGAATATATATATATATATAT
>ML788403.1:722970-738459 GCA_009831015.1 Picea engelmannii
ATATTTGATATGGTGATGATGTTAAGGGATGCAGACAGTGGGATCCTACTACCCACAGAATCATCATGGAAAAAGATGCAGTGTTTGATGAATCTCATTTTATAAAATCAAACATAGTAAAATATGAAAGGTTCAAAGCATGGTTGGTAGCAGAAAGGTATTTGGAAGGTATTGATTTCCATGAAAGTTTCTCACCAGTTGTTAAAATCTTGTTTCTATTCATGTTGTTTTAGCATTGGTTGTGATAGTACAACTAGATGTCAAAACTATTTTACATGGAGTTTTTTTGGATAAGGGGATGTATATGGAATAACCATAATGGTTAGTTCATAATCACAACAAAAGATTTGTTTGCAAACTCAAAAATCATTGTATGGACTGAAGCATGCTAGGAAAATTGTACAAGATGTTTGATTCCTTCATGGTGAGCCAAATTTTACAAGAAGTGAGTATAACCATTGTCTTTATGATATATTCATTATCTTGGTGTTATATGTTATGCTTGTTCCAAGCACAAGCATGGTTGAGATCAACAGGTTGGCTCAATTGGTTAGGACGTTTGTTATGGAGGATATGGGAGTAGCAAAATAAATCTTGGGAATGGAAATACATAGAGACAGGAAGGATGGTAAGATTGGTTATCAAAACAAAAGTATGTGGTGAAGATACTCAAGAAATTCGGTATGAATAATGTGAAACCGGTAAAATCCCTTTGGCTTTCCATTGTAATTTTTCTTCAGGTTTATGTCCTAACCGATGAAGAAGAAAAGGGTTATATGTCTCAAGTATTATATGTTAGTGGGAAGTTTTATAATTGCGATGGGAAATGGTCAACATTTCACATGCAGTTGGTGTTTTTAGTAAACACATGGAAAAACCAGGTGAAGAGCATGGAAATGGGTGCTTCAAACACAGAAGCACAAGTATCACCTATAGTGGTTGCAGTGATTTGGTCTATGGTTATGATTCATGAGATTGGGACAAGTGCAATGGTTTATTAGACAACTTACTGATGGAGACAGAATGGTCCATACTAGAGCGAATCGTGCAGACATATTCACGTAACAATACTGTTAGAGAATTTGTGGGGCTGTGATGGTGTTTGGATTCTCTTGGCTTCCAGGAAAGGTGTTGAATTAATTAAGGGCATGATATATCAGGTAAATTGTTTTCAAAGTGGAGATTGTTGGAAACATGCCAATGAATTTCTCATGCGGTCAGATGCACATGCATGCAACTATATTAGGAATGTGCATGCATGCACTCTTCTGTGAACATATTGTGTAACTGGTGGATCTAATCATAATCAATTAGTCTAACTGTTTGAGAGATGTTGTACATAGGAGCATACCCATAGAGGTGAGAGTGCAATGTGTAGTGAGTGTGTGAGAGCAAGACACAATTCTGAGGTGATTGTGTGTATGAGAGGAGAGGATGGTTCTATGCATGGGTTGGCTATTGTAATTCTCCCTTGAATAATAAGACTATCGATTATCATTGCCCACGATTTTTTCCCGTATTGGGTTTCCACATAAATAGCTTTGTCAATTATTTGGTTTGTTGTTTTCGGTTTAATATTGCTTGTTGATGCTCTGGTTATTATTCTTTGTTTTTCTTCTGCTTCCCAACATACATAACAATTAGGGTTGGAATTTGAATTCATTTTTACCCATCAAACAATTTTTTTTTACTTTTTTTTTCTACATATTACCCTTTAAAGAACGTTATATCTAAAAGTGTACCCTTAACTCTTCAATATTGAAGTTTGTGTTAAATATTTTAGTTGGTGATCCCATTTTTGTTGTATTCCAATTTAAAGGAAGAAAATGTCTCTAAATGTATAAAAATTGACATCGTCTTTCATGCTCCTGATAGTTCATTGGATATGGAAAGATATTATTTCGAAAGATGCTCGATATTATATCGAGTACCTAAATGAAGAATTTTCATCTATATTTGAGTTTTGAAGAAGAAAAGGCCTCTAAATGCATAAAAATAGACATTAGCTTTCAATATCTTGATAGTGCAATGGATATGGAAGTATATTATTTAGAGAGCCGGTCCACAATATTTCTTCAATCTCCACCTTAAGAAAATGTACACAGACATGAAGAAGCTTTTCTTCCAGGTAGGCATGAAGCGTGATGTAGTCCATTTCATCTCCAAGTGCCTAGAGTGTCAACAAGTGAAGGTTGACCACCACCACCACCCAACAGGTCTCCTACAACCACATGATGTTCCTATGTCCAAGTGGGAAGTCATTTCTATGGATTTTGTTGTGGGATTTCCACTCACATCGCATAGACACAATGCCATTCTTGTGATAGTTGATAAGTTGGCCAAGAGTGCTCATTTTATTCCAGTTAGAGACACTTATGATGTCACTGATGTGGCACGTGTGTTTATAAGTGAGGTCATCCGTCTGCATGAGTTACCCAAGAAGATAATTTCAGATAGGGACTCCTGATTCACATCTAGGTTTTGGAAAATTTTGCAGTTAGCGTTGGGAACTCAGTTAAACTTAATCACAACATATCATCCTGAAACAGATGGGAAAAATGAGAGAGAAAATCAGGTTATGGAAGACATGCTTAGGATGCATGTTATGGATAATCAAACCCATTGGGAGAAGTACCTACCTCTGGTAGAGTTCGCATACAATAACAGTTTTCATAGCTCCATTGGAATTCCACCCTATGAAGCTCTGTATGGAAGGCCATGCATGACACCATTGATTTGGGAAAGGTTAGAAGACTGAGTGACAGTTGGACGATAATTGATTCAAGAGATTGAGGAACAGGTGATTCAGATTAGGAAACGACTAAAGGAAGCACAAGATAGACATAAAATTTATGTTAATGCACATAGGACTAACCAAAGTTATAAAGTGGGAGATCATGTTTTCATTCGTATCAGGCCTAATAAGAGTATCATTCGGTTCGGGAAGGGGACAAAATTGTCGCCTCAATTTATAGGACTGTTCAAAATCCAAGAGAGAATTGGACCCATTGCCTATCGTCTCGTATTTCCACCCCACTTGCATAAAACTCATAATGTTTTTTTTCATGTATCTGTTCTATGTCATTATGTTGCTGACGAATCTCATAAACTGAATTGGAAGGAATTGCAGGTATCGGGCGTGGGAACCCTCAGGGTAGAACTGTTACGCATATTGGACCGTAGGTTCCGACAACTCAGGAACCGTCTCGTAGACTAAGTTAAGGTCTAGTGGGAAAAGTATAGCCCATGATCTGCTACTTGGGAGGATGCAGAGACCTTACGAAGAGATCATCCCTCACTTTTTTTTTACCACCCCGGGAATATGTTTTCCCAAAAGTTGGGTGTATGTAATGCCACCTTTTGACTTAGACAACTAGAATTACTTAAGGCCTAATCATCTTTATTTTTTATTCATTGTGAAACTATTAATGATACACTTGAACTTTTAAGACACATGAACCTATGTGAATGTCAATTCTATGAATGTTTAACGTTATTTGAATTATGATGGATATTATACAATTTATTTCTAACTTGAAAATTTTGACATTTAAAGTTGTTGGTACGTGGATACGAATTGTGATTATGATTAAATTCATTTACATGATGATAATGCATGGACATGTATGGGTTTGTGTTATAGACTAATTTGCAGGTCAATAGGTTATGAAATAGCCAGAGAATAATCACGATAAAAGGTTTATGTCATGAACATCGACCAAGAAACAGTATGGTATTTATCTTGTATGTGAAATTATGTTGGTTCAAATGCATTGCTATGATGTGTGGAGAAGTGCAGGTTTTTCAGGTGGCGAGACTGCCTAAAACTAAATATACGATGACAAAATTCTGAGCAACATAGTGCCACTGTATGGTTCATGGTAGGGTGTTGACCCTAGTTCTATTAGGAGGGGTGGAGGCATTTCCCACAGTGTATCTTCTGAAACCTGGAGTCATGGGAGGATGGTGTTAGCTCATGCTCCCCTAGACATATGATGGTGACTATCAGTTGCATACCGAGGAATCTTGGTCAAGAGAGTTCACACTTCTTCTTACGGGTTCTATTTGGAGTTAGGTCAATATAGTTGACGCTCCAAGATAGTCCAACAGAGGAAGGATAGGGGTGTAAGATGGAATTAAGTTAGGGAGAAAATATTGTTGATATTATGGTAGCTGTGGGAGGTATTTACCTCCACGTGTAACCACGACGAGAATAGAATATTTCGGGAAGCAAGAAGAAACCCTAAATAGTTGGTTAATAACCCTAGAAGACAAGTCGACTCAAGAGAATCATTTGTATTAGGTTATTAGCCTCCAAGAGAAGAATTCGGCTAAAAGGAAATGTTATATACTAAGTAATTAACACCCAGAATGAGAATTCAACCCAAGAAGTCTTGCATAAACAATATAAATATAGGAGGCCAGTCTTCATTTTGGCCAGTATTCTCATAACTGCATAAGTACACTTGTGCGCAGTTGGCCAGTTTGTGTGCAAGTCTTGGGAGCAGCTGCTACCGGTAGTTTTGCAATCTGCATTTTTGGTTTTCTGGGTTGGACTCTCTAATCATTTTTTGTTATTCTTGCTTGGTGGGCTATCCTTGGAGAGAGGTGCGCCACCTTTGTTTGGCTATTATGCCTAGGTTTTTTCTTCCATAATCATTCTCTGTCAAGGTTAAGGTGCTCGGGGGTGGCTTCAACCTATGGTTGGGTGACAATATTTCTATATTGTCTATGGTTAAATGAGCACATCCATTACTTTCTAATAGGTTATGGGCCCACACTATCTTCAGACAGTCTAACCGTTGGAAGATAGATTAGGAGGATTTGATCAGTTACAGTTGAAGTTGCAGCCATATTTTGTTGCAGCAATGAAACCCTAACCCTCTTGTTGAGGCACCTTAAGTGAAGAGATTGACCTAATTTCTGGATAAACTAAGTGTGCCCTAGCCTAGCACATCTCCTGGTACTCTCAGCAAGCTAAGACGTCAAGTTTTAGTTTTTGGTCAAAATCAAGGGTTGACCAAGTCAAAACAATTATGACTTACTCTATGAAGTCAGAAAACAAGTTAGAAGGGCCTTCTAACTTCAGAACATGGAAGACAAGGATTGACCTCATCCTTTCCAAGAATAAAGTGTTGGATATCGTAAGAGGAAAGATCGTGGAACCATAGTTTGAAGAAGGAAAAGAGAAGGAACCTCAGAACGTTGTAGTTTTGGAGAAGTTCAAAGACACTGACATCAATGCCATGAGTATCATAGTGGACTCTATAAAATACCACTTTATACCCTACATTTACCATATTGATTCATCTAAGAAGATGTGCAATGCCCTAACAAGCCTCTTCTCAGTCAGAAACATTGGACAAGTAATGAGTCTGAAGAATGAGCTCCGTGACATGAAGATGAATGATGATGAAAGAATAACATCATACTTTGTGATAATCTCTCAGTTAAGAGATAAACTACAAGTTATTAAAGAAATCATTTCATAGAAGGAACTGGTAAATATAGTACTCAACAGTTTTCCCAAGACATGGGATGCATTTTCTGCACGCATGAACACAAGGAAGGAGTATCCTACATTTGAATAACTTTGGACTTGTTGTGCACAAGAAGAATCAAGGATTAGTTTAAAAGAGAAACCTCAAAAGAAATACAATGATCAAGCCTTCAGAACAAGGTTCAAGAATTTCAGGAACAAAAGGAAGTTTGGCTCAAAGAAGAAGTGTTGGAAGCAGACCAAAGCATAAAGAAAGGTGATTTTGGGAAAGAAAGCATGCTGAGGAAAGCGACAGCTGGAAGGAAGAACAACACACGCACATGCAGGGAAGAACTAACGACAATAGGGTTAGGGTTTTGGTAATGTATGATAACGGATGAAGAGCCAAAAACATATAAATGTAGATACCAGAGTATTATAGAAGGTTTCTTTTTGTTGTTTTTGTTGTTTTAGAGGGGTTCAAAGTATTAGCTAGTTATCTGTGAGTTGATGTGATATGTAATATTTTGTTGTATGATCTATTTTTTATAATTTGTTGAGCTAGAGAAGATGAAGGAGGGTAGATATTGAGGGTTAGATCGTAGGCTGAGGACCCTAGTGTGATCTAATCTACCTCATATAGATCTTACCCAACAGGAAGAATTGTAAGCGCGCGGCATTGTAGCAACAAAACGACTATAATAAAAGAGTTGAGAGACAAATATTCGTGGATGTAGCCCAGGAGGGGGTGAACCACGGTAACATCTATGTTATGTGATGAATGCATGCATATATTTATCGTCTTTCAATAATTATTGTTATGTTAATGAATGAGTTTCTATATTTCCTATGCATTTGCAAATGACAATATATTGTGTTTACGAGTTATAATAATGGGTCAATATTCAATTCTCATATCTCGAACTTAATCCTAGGTTGTAAACACATGAGTATTATAGCCACCCATTAAAGCTACCTCGGGTGAGACTGCACAACGCATTCTATGTGTTGTGTTTCCTTCTGGTTTACCAAGAGGGCCGATAGTTTTAGAGGCTTTGTTGGAAACCCGAAATAGACATGAACCCTAGGTAAATAAACTCATATGGTATATAGAATAGTAACCAACAAATGGTTATGTTTCTGTTGGTAGGAACATGAGAGGATTGATTAGATGAGATAGGTTGAGCAAGAGAAGAGTAAATAAAAGAAGAAAGCAATGAGCCATTAAAAGGGGATGTTGAGACCGTGGAATCCCACAAAAGAAGAAATCGAAAGATGGCTAAAGACAAAAGAGCTAGAGTTTGCACAGAAAGACAACATAAACCCTAGACTAACACCCTGCAAATGTCTTGAGAAGTATGTGTTTATTGATTTACACAAAGTCTTTTTCTGGGATTTTCCACATTTGCTGTAGGAGTGGATACTAAGGTTGAAGGATAACCATGCAATGAACTGGATTTGATAGCTAGAGTGAACCCCAGTACAGATCGAGCAGTTACAGCAGGTGAACAACAAATTCACCTGCGCAGTAGATTTTTGGCTTGAGAATATTGTGGCAGGCTTTATAACAAAGTTTGCAGTAGACACAGTGAAGTCGTATAGCACAGTGGAGCAAGGGTTTCTACAAGGACCTTGAGGAAGGTACATTAGATCACTGTACACTTTGATTAAGATATTGTTATACAACAAAGGTGTAATGACAATGGAATCAGACAACTAAAATTCCCTACGTGCATGTGGGAAGGGGGGAAGCACTGACAGAAAGAGGAAAAATGGAAGGAGGAAAGGATAAAGGGAAGAAGGAGGAACCCTTGGACCCGATCATGATGGATGAAGACCAGATCAAGTGGATCTTGGAGACAACTGGAAAGATGCGTAGCAGAGTACCCTACCAATACAAGGTGAATACCAAGAAGAGAGTTGTAGGCGCGAGGCAAGGTTTGGCGAGTGATGAGGAAGAGGTAGAGGATGTTCGAGTTGTGGATAAGATTGAAGAAATATTGTGTGCCACATATGAGAGGAAGATGAGAGGTCCAAGAATGAGAAGAGAAGGCAACAACCCTATCCATATTAATGTCAGTGTGGAACCGATAAACCCATGTGCAACTAATACACCAAAGATAACACCACTATTTAGACAACCGAAGTTCAGAATAAGTTCGACAGTAGGAAGTACATCTACACAAGGAGTAACAACTATAGGAGCCAGTTCAGGTAGCACTAGTCAAGGATCAACACTACGCGGAGATAGTAGTTCAACATTCAGAATGGCAGGACACGATCCCACCATCAGGTTACCAGAATTTCGAGGAGAAGCAGCAGAAGACCCTGAGAAACACTTGTTCATTTGTGAAAAGATATTAGAAGAAAAAAATATCACTGATGAAGATACCAAACTTGCGCAATTATTTATTACGCTAAGAGACCACGCACTAGATTGGTACATGAGTCTAGACGCAAACAATGCACCTGGGACGATAAGGACACTGACAAACATTAAGAAGTTACTGATAAATGAGTTCTAGAAGCCGATTTCAGAGGATCAATAAATGAATGAGATGATAGAAATCCAATAGAAACCAGGAGAATCTGTATGGGAGATTGACCAGGGATTCAAGCGACTAAAGGGGAAATTGAAATATCTCATGACCGATATGCAACATCAACACTTGTTTGTCAATTCAATACTCCCACACTTAAAATACCCATTGCGATAACAAAAGTTTTGATAGCCCTACAACTGGAAGAAAACCAATATCAGCAAACAGATCTAGCTATCGAAGAAATAAAGGAGAATTTGAAGAACTTAACGTTCCAACTCAACCAGAATAAGAATTAGGATAAATGAGAAGTCATTTGATGTACTACATGTAGGACGGAAGGGCACCATAAGAAATAATGTCCAAGATTTGCATAGTATATGGCAGTCGGAATGCCAAACCCGTTACCAACAGGAGGACTATGGTCTGAAGTCTATAAGAAACCAGGACACGACCCATATCACTGCCCTATGATGCAGAAATATCAGATAGTCCCAAATAATTTGTATTGCACCTTTTGCAATTCAGTCGACCACGGCGACAAAGATTGTAGAACTATGGAGTTGATGCGAGAAAGGACATTAGATTCATATAGAGTGCAGAAAAAATGATGACTGGGCAAGCCACGCCACAGTTTAATCAAGTTCCAGCTCCATACAACACTACGCAACAACTATATAATAACGTACAACCGTAGTACAACACAACACAACCTTAGTACAATACCGCACAATATAACAAGCAAGAGGAGGTTTTAGATGAGGTAGAGGACCAGTCACATGTCACAATTGTCAACAACTAGGACATTATGCAAGGGAATGTCTGCTTCCACCAACGACTTGTATGTATTATCGCGCATCAGACCATGACACAAAAGAATGTCTGAAACTACTAGTAAAGATCCAGAAAAAGAGGAACCAGAACAACCAGAATGTTCTGTGGATTTCAACTGAAGCAAGGGATGAAGGACGAAACATCAACATAGTTACCCACATAGGAGTGAGAACGGGAACTGACGCAACTCAACAAGAACCAATACAAAAATAGTAGGTGAAGAAGAAAACCGAACCAAGGAAACAGTTCGACGCGCAGAACGAGAAGGAAATATTTAAGGAAGCCAGACAAGAATTTCAAAAGGAAGACATGGCGTCAACTTCAGCTACACAACAAAGCAAGGAAGCACCAGAGTATGATATGCCTCCGTTATTGGATCATACCAACGAAATGAAACCCATGGGACAAGTAAGTACAATCAAAGGCTTTTTGCGATCATGTGTAAAGGTATTAAATGATCCATCATCGGTCAAAATATTTCAAAACATATTAGAAAAATGTAGTATAGAGACGAAAGGCAAACTAGAACAAAAAACATTCAATCACCTACATACGAGAAGAAGAACCAGTAGGGAGTTCAAATTGAATGCCAACATCGGAGATTTCAACATGGGAGATATCATACTAGATCTAGGATCTGAAGTGAATGTATTACCAAATAAGACATGGAAATGCATGGGAGAGCCCACGTTAGGATATTCACCTGTGCAACTAAAATTGGCAAACCAACACAGAATCCTACCAATCGGTAGACTGAAAGGAGTGACAGTAGACCTGGATGGGGCAAGTACTAAAGAATATTTTGAAGTCATTGAAATATTGGATGGCACAAAACCATACCCAACATTACTTGGTCTGGATTGGGAGTTTGACAGATAGGCCGTAATCAACTTGAAGACCAGAAAAATAACATTTGAGTCAGGAGAATACAGGGTTATCGCGCCATTAGACCCATCAGAAGGGGAGAGGTTTATAGAACCTACTTGCATGGACTTAGAGAAAATCATCCAGTTGTACAGAACAACTACGCGCGATGAGGATTATGTAAACCCAACTACAAAGGGAATACTCAGTTAGCGGATAATTACTTCATGTGCAATAGACTCAGACACTGGTTTAGAAAACCGACAACAACGATTACACGAAGTTTCCACAAGAAGATGTGCAAGAATAGATCATGCCGTAAGATGGGTAGGCACAAAAATTAGGGAACCACCCAGTTTCCATGGAATAAACGACTTGGAAACATTCTTGGCATAGTATGAAGACAAAATTTTAGAGAATCAAAGATTGCTAGCACTTGATATAGCACTCAAGGTCACCCCTGCAATATGGTGGGGTGCACACAAAGAGACAATCACAGATTAGTACTAATGTAATCGGTTACTGTGCATAAGGTTTGGTGTAGAACAAAAAACAACAAGCAACAAAAGTATGATGGACAAGGGGCACCGACGACACACTTGGAGGAGTGAAAAATGATGTGAAAAATGACACCCCCAGAGGAATGGCCTCATCATTTTATACACACCCTAGAGGGCATACCAGCGAACTCGTATATAGACCAGGAATTGCACAAAGGAAATGCAACCTGGACGACGTTGCAATGGAATTTTGCAGTCACTTTCTCATTCGAGCATGAGAACCCCAACATACTAGATGTCTCTCTTAAACAGATAAGAGGGGTGATATTCATAAAAGAACCAGAAGTAGAACTTATCACAGAAGAACAACAACGGAACAAACAAACAATTAAGGAATTGTTGTCATGTTACCATGTACAAGAGGAAACACCGGATGAAGACGATCCGCGCGATATTCATATTGAAGAAGCAAAAGGAGAAAGAGAGATGGAAGGTCCACCCATAGAATCAGAAGTCATTTCCACACCGATCAAAGTAAATAAAGTCAATATTGGGATGGTTTAACATCCCAAAATGGATAGCATTGGAGACTACTGGGATGAACAAACAGTGGAAAGTATAGCATAGTTATTGCATGAGTACAACGACTAGTTTCCTACGACAATTACAAAAATGAAGGGTATAGCAGGAGAGTTAGGAGAAATGAAGATACCACTCAAACCTGAAGCGAGACCGATCAGACATCAACCATATGGACTGAATCCAATATATAAGCAGAAAGTCAAAGTTGAGATTGGCAGGATGCTTGAAGCCAGAATCATAGAAACAGTCGAAGAATCAGAATGGATAAGCCCAATGGTAGTACAGGACAAGAAACAAGGAGGGATAAGGATATGCTTCGACTTGAGGAAGTTGAATGATGCATGCCTACATGACCCATTCCCTACACCTTTCACGGATGAAGTGTTAGAGAACGTAGGTGGACACGAATCTTACTCATTTACTGATGGATTCTCAAGCTACCATCAAATCAAGATAGCACAGGAAGAAAGATACAAGACTACGTTTGTGACAGAATGGAGATCCTACCAATACACAGTCATGTCATTTGGACTAAAGAATGCACCAACAATATTTTTCAGAGTAGTCATCGTCGCATTTAAAGAATTCATCCACCAGTTTCTTGAAGTTTACCTGGATGATTGGACAGTCTATAGTTTGTTGAAGGACCATGTAGAAGTCTTACGTCTGATGTTAGAAAGATGTAGGCAGTACCAGATATCACTGAACATCAAGAAATGCATATTCAGAACACCATTTGGGATACTATTGGGCCATATAATATGCAAACAAGGTTTATTAGTAGATCCTGCAAAGATTGTAGTAATTGTTAACTTACCACCACCAAAAACAGTCCGTCAGCTAAGTGCGGCGTTGGGACACAAAGGATACTACAGGAAATTTATCCAAGGGTATGTGCAGATTACTGCACCAATGGAAAAGTTGTTAAGAAATGATACAAAGTTTCAGTGGAACGACGAGTAAAGGATACTACAGGAAATTTATCCAAGGGTATGCGCAGATTACTGCACCAATGGAAAAGTTGTTAAGAAATGATACAAAGTTTCAATGGAACGACGAGTGTCAACACGGTCTAGACACCCTGAAGGAAAAGATGGTCCCCGCGCCAATATTAGTATTTCCAGACTGGGAGAAGACATTCCATGTCCATGTAGATGCATTAGCCATAACACTTGGAGCTATCTTGGATTAGCCAGGAACGAGAGACTTGGATCACCTGATAGCATTTGTGATTAGAAATTTATTAGAATCAGAACAAAAATATAACACTACATAAAGGAAAGGCCTAGCTATGGTTCACGCTCTACATAAATTCAAACATTATTTATTGGGAAAACACTTTAATATGTTCACAGATCACTCAGCCCTGAAATACCTAGTCAACAAGCCAGTGTTGAGGGGGAGAATCTATCGATGGTTACTGATATTTCAATAATTTGACTTTGAAGTAATAGCTAAGCCAGGAAAATTGAATGTAGGACCTGACCACCTATCAAGAGTCACAAATGGAGAAGAACCTACGAGTTTAGAAGACAACTTCCCAAACGCACAATTATTCTCAGTCTAGATCGCTAATGAATACTTCACATATATCATTCAGTACTTGAGCATAGATACTACGCCGCAAGAATATAACATCGCACAGAAGAAAATCCTGGTAGTCCACATCATCGACTATCAACTAATCGCAGGACATCTATAAAAAATGGGCGCAGATAGCATATTGCAAAGATATGTGTTAGAACACGAAATACCAAGAGTGTTAGCAGAAGCCCATGAGGGGATCATACGAGGACATTATGTAGGCAACGCTACCGTGCAGAAGGTATTGTGCGCAGGACTACGGTGGCCGATGATTCAAAGAGACTCAAAGGAGTACTGTCATAGATACAATGTCTGTCAAAGGCTAGGTAAACCCAACATAAGGGACGCGATGCCATTATGACCACAAGTAACATTGTAGGCATTCGATAAGTGGGAAATAGACTTTGTGGGACCAATCAACCCACCAACAAAAAGAATAGGAGCAAGGTACATTATCACCGCGACGGAGTACCTAACAAGATGGGTGGAAGCTGCACCAGTGAAGGATTGCAGCGCAGAAACAACAACACACTTCTTATTTGAACAAGTGATCACTAGATTTGGATGCCCAAGAGTTTTGATGAGTGACCAAGGCATGCACTTCATAAACAACACCATCAATGCTATGACTGAAGAGGTTGAAGTCCATCATCAGAAGAGCACACCATATCACCCACAGGTAAATGGCACAATGGAAGCATTTAAAAAAATCCTCGAGAATGCACTGATAAAGATTTGCAACATCAATAGGGACGGCTGGGACCTCAAAGTACCAGTGGTATTATGGGCCTATAAGACTACATGTAAAAAGTTGACAGGGAACATGCCATTTAAAATGTTCTATGGCTAAGAAGCAGTGGTACCATTAGAATTCTTAGTACCAAGCTTGCGCGTAGAAACAATTACACATATGACAGAACGAGGCACGGTACAGGAGCGACTAAATCAGTTAATGACCATGGAGGAAGACCGGATATTAGTAGGATTTCACCAACAAGTTTAGAAAGCAAGGGATAGAGCTTGGCATGACCGACACATCAAGAAGAAAAATCTCAAGGAAGGAGATCTAGTATTAATGTATGACAACAAATCGTTTCAGCATCCAGGAAAGCTAAGAATACACTGGCTAAGACCGTACAAAGTACAATCTGTCATAGATGGAGGAGCTGTACAGTTGAGAGACTTATCAGGCACATAACTTAGAGGGATGATCAATGGGAGCTGACTGAAGGTGTATAAGGACAGTCGACCACCCACCGCGCAATAGAAAGAAAAAAAAAAGAGAGAGAATTCTAAACAGTACCAACATAGGCGCAGTATGAAAAAAGAAGGAAGAGCATGCATAATTAGGAACACAAACTTGGCGATGAAAAGCACAACGGTCATGTAAAAAGGGAAACAAGCGGGAAATGAAAAGACGACAAAAGCAGTACGAAAAGATGGAGTTCGATGGAATTAAAGGAAGGAAAGGATCGTTGGGACGCCATATTAATCGTGCCAACTAGAGATGGAAAGGCAGAGTAATGGAAAGTAAGAAAGAACTAGAGGTGCATTGAAACCATAATTAAGGTAGTGTCCTTGACAAGCTTCTTGGGACACCCATACAACACACGGATGCGGGAGAAAAGAGTCCATTTGCGAAAAGAGAATATACAGAGAGCGATAGAGGCTAAGAAGAACAGTGTAGAGTTCGCAAAGATCATAGAGAACATCCAAACTTAGAAAACGTTCGACATTCACCACCATGGCACCACCAAAGCAAGAAGAAGCAAGCCAGAGTACCAGACAATCCAGAGTTAAAACCAGGTCACGGGTACAATTGGAAGAAGGTGAACAACAACCGTTGGAGATCGTCAATGTCAACAAAATCCCATCCACAGACACAACACCGGTGAATCCCACACCTATAGTGGAAGAAACCCAATAGTCAGCATCGGAGAGCACGAATACAGATAAACCGGAAGAGGTACAAGAGCAGCAGAACCGGGCTGCAGAAACCCTGAAGGAGATGAAACCAAAGAACACTGAAACAACTCCGAAAGTCAATGGAACGGTGATGAATCAAGAAGCATCAATCGAGCTAGACGAGTCTCAAACCACTGTATCGGACTACCCACCTGAAGGAACAATTGAAGATGTCATAGGTTGGCCAGAATGGTATCCTAAAACACAACTGGGAGCCGTTGGAACCTCGAGCCAACCACCACCTCCGAATAAAGACAAGAAGCAGGTACCTAGGTCACCTCGCAAGCAACCCATTGTAGCCCTCGTTCTACCACGCATACCAGATTGGGTACGAATGGAATCATGCTTGTTAGGGAATATTGACAAGCTAAAATACTCATACCATGATGTAGCAGACATAGACAAATTTATGGATTTTTCCAAGAGAGTATACTTAGAAACTGTGGGCACAAATCTGGTTGGGGAACCGATTGATCAGCCACTCCGATGGGAAACATGATTGGAGAAAACAAGGATTTTAGGTCTGTTAGACCTACCACATTTTGGCAGAGGTCAGTACGCAAGAAGGGTGCGTCAAACAACTGTTGGCAGTCACACATGGCGGGGACATATGGTTAGACAAGCTCATCTCGATAGACATAGAGATTATTACAAACATAACAGGGTTGCCATATTGGGGCATGGATTCTGCACAGTTTCTGGATGACAAAGCCAAGGAGAAATCCCTAGCAGAAGAAATGAAGAAGAAGTATGGCACCAACAGGGGGACACGAGGAATCATTATAAAGAGGATCAATGATGTCGCAACACAAATGTGCACAAAAATCTTAGCATGTAAGCTACGAAGAAAATGCCACAGGGAGGAAGTTCCAGCTGGGGTTGTCACAGTTGCAACTCAATGCACCGAGGGAACCATAGTGATCCGGGCACCGTATCTCTTGAACTTATTCCTGGATGATTGCAAGGATGCATATGATCTAGGAATATAGTTTCACTATTATGTTGGGTATGTGTTATATTCTTTGCATGTGTGTGTGTGTGTGGGTGCGCTACAACAACTGCGTCTGGCAGTCCGTACCAACTAGAGCTCTGCCGTTGCGCCGGGCGCTTCCTAGGGGGGTCCCAGGGGGGGGCAGGTATG
>ML788403.1:756383-767154 GCA_009831015.1 Picea engelmannii
GCTTGTGCTAAATTATTATAATTGAGAGATTTCACAAACATCTAATTGGTCTACTATCTTTTATGAAATGAATGGTCTTGTTGATTGGATTGGACATATACAAGAATTACTTTAGGAGTGATAATTATTGTCATTAGTGCATGTGTGAGTCATGTACGTGCTAGATACACATGCATGCCTTGCACATGTACACTAGTATGTATAAGTGTTTTAAATTGATGATGTTGTTTATTTGAGGTGGATGTATGCATCGTGTGTCATTACCCTTGTATTTTAAATTACCCTAACTTTGGGACGAATTTTCTTGAAGGGTGGGTGTATGTCATAACCCAAATTGATTAATTTTTATGATAGTTTTTAATTTAAATTTAATTGGTTATTAAAATATATTAAATGAGTCTTTTATTATTTTATTATTAAAAGGTGGGTGATGTAATTCATAGGGGGATAAAGTTATTGGGGAATTAATGAGTGGGATTTGAGAGAGGAGGATAAGGAAGAAGAAGAGGAATTGGAAGGGGGATCTCATTTTTGTTTTAGAATTTCTGAAAGATAAAGGAGGAGGAAATGAGAAGAATTGTTTTGGGGAAGTCTCACAGGGCACTATTGTTGCTAGGAATTTTGGGCTCAGGGGCCAGGAAACTGCAAGGATTCTTGGAGCTAGGGAGCTGGAGAGGTTGTTCCTAGTTGGCTGGGAGGTTAATATTTAGTTGGGCAGTTTGGGCAAGCTCAAGTAAAAGAGAACCGGGGACTAAATCAACTAATCTACAGGTAGAGGTACATATTTTGTGCATTTTATGTTGTTATTATGCTATTAGTATGTTATTATGTCGTTAGTATGCTGCTATGATGTTAGTATGTTGTTGTTATTAGCTTGTTGTTGATTATCATATTGATGTTGATTATTATGTTGGTATAAAGAAAATGAAGAAAGAAAAACAATGAACTAAATTGAAATTAAAGGTCTTATAGACAAGCTTTGACTCATGTAAGCCACTGGTTTTTCATTACTTTGGTCATCACATTGAAGGACTATAGAAGAAACTGCTTCCTCTATGGCATTAGTATATATCATAAATTCTTTCTCAAAATCCGGCTTCGCCAAAACCGGTGCTAAACTAATTTCTTTCTTGATCCCTACGAAAGCATTTTCGACATCATATGTCCAAGAAAAGGAACGATCTTGCTTAAGGAGATTGTGAATTGGCTTGAACATTACAACAAAATCGGGAGCAAACCTACGAACGAAATTAATAACACCCATAAAATCTTGAACCTCCTTCTTGGAAGTAGGACCAGGAAGATTTAGGATAGCAGCAATCCTTTCAGGATCAATACTTATTCCTGAATTAGAGACAATGTGTCCAAGGAGCTTGCCCTTGGTAACGCCAAAAATAGACTTAGAAGGATTTAGAGAAATGCCAAATTTCCTACATCACATGAGAACCCTTTTAAGATGACCAAAATGATCCGATCGAGTTTCAGAATACACAGTTAAGTCATCAAGATAAATCTGAATAATTTTACCGATCAAATCGTCAAAAGTTATTTGCATAGCTCTTTGAAAAGTGGCACTTGCATTAGATAATCCAAAAGGCATACGTTCATAAGAAAAAGTGCCCCAACGAGTAATAAAAGTGGTTTTATATTTATCTGTCCTTTTTACCTTGATATGATTGTAACCAGGAAAACTGTCAAGTAAAGACATCATCTGTGACCCTGCAACTTGCTGCAAAATCATTTCCATATTAGGGAGAGGAAAGTGATCTTTTATACTATTCCTGTTCAATGCGCGAAAATCCACGCATAATCTGATATGACCAGTTGTTTTTCGAACATGAACCAAATTGGAAACCCACTCAGAATACTAAACCAGGAAAATGATCCCAGCCTTCAAGAGTTTTTCCAACTCCTTTCGAATAGTTGGTTCCAGCGCAGGGTTAATGGGTCTTTGTTTTTTCCTATCTGGTTTTATGCCCTCCTTGATAGGAATGGCATGTTGTATAAGAGAAGGATCAAAACCACGAAGATCCTCATAAGACCAAGAAAAAACATCTTGAAATTCACCAAGCATCTTAGCGAACTTCAAATTTTCTTCATCAAAACATTGAGAACCTATTTTAACATTCTTTGGAGACTCGGGTGTTCCAATGTTCAAGGAAATGGTTTCACCCACTTTCCTTTTTAACTCCTCTTTTTTATTTTTTTCCTTTGTTGCCTACATCACTCGATGAAAATGAACTTTCTAGAGGAGTCAAGCCTTTAGGAATTTTTCTATCTTCTATTGATATAATTTCCTTAGGCTTATAAGGTTCATTTTGGATGAAAGCATAAATGCTCTCATCACTAGGGAAGACATGCCATAACTCTACACTGTCAGGGATGTGCGGATGATACAAAGATTGAAAGGTATAATCATGTCTTTGTGGAAGAATTTGCCGAGTAGGAGAGGCTACAAAAACAACTAACCTGTTAGCCATTGAGTTCAATTCCCTTTTAACATGAGTGATGTTGAAAGATAGTAAGTTCGAGATAAGTGCCCAAACAGTTTGGGTGTAATGTTTCATTAACTTTTTTCTAGGAGAGTATATCTTACGTACAAGTTTTAAAACAAGTTCGGAATCCCCAAAAACTGTAAGGTGACCACAACCTAGATTATAGGCATTTTCAATGCCTAGCAGTAATGCTTCAAATTCTGTGACGTTGTTTGTGCAAAAAAACTCTAAACTATAGGTAAAATTATGAATTTTACCCACAGAAGAGTACAAGATAATACCATCTATGTTTCCTTCATTGGAGCAAGAACCATCAAAGTGCATATGCCACATCCCATCCTCTAAGTCGATTTGTTCCAAGGTAGTGTTGTCCTCATCTGCAAAGATGAAATAAACTCCTAGGTCCACCTCGATATAATTCACATTAGGTTGTGGGATGGTTTCTATATAAGGTGAAATTCTCCCCTCCCTTAGGACTATGATGTTTTTACCATTCTGAGGAACAGATCAGTGTGTCCCATTGAGTGAGAGGTATCCACCCATCAAATCTTTCCAATCTCTTCCTAAGATGATCGAGTAATTACTCACTAACATATCTATTACCTGAATATTAAGGGTTGTCCTTATTTCAGGGTGCGTGCACAAAACCAAGGTCACATCCTTGATTTCACCTATGGTCATTTGTTGTAAACTATTATAAGACATCATGCTTCTGGCATTTTCATTTGTACAAGACAAGACTAGCTCTTCCATAATAATTTTCGACATTACACTCAGGCCCGAACCGTCGTCAATGAGACAACAATGGGAAATATTGTCCATAATCTTTACAGAAATATAAAATGGGGGATTTTATATAGGGTGTCTAAAGTTATGTACACCTACTTTATTTACAAATGAATCCTCTTCATCTACCTCTTCACAAAGGTTGGCTACAATGGAAGCTTTTCCATCCATGAAATTTTTCAGATGCTTCTATTGCTTAGAGACGACAACCATGTCCAGGAGGGTAGTATTTACTTTAATGTTGGCCAACTAATTTAGAATGTTGTATTTGAAAGAGGGAATAGGAGAGGTAGTTCCTTGACTATCAGGAGCCTTAGGAACCTAAATAGTAGCAGTTGGTGAAGATGAGCTTGGGCTAGAAGAAGTGTGAGGAGGATCATATTTGACTTTTGGAGCATAGGATTTATTCCTAGTATTTATGATCATGACATCCTCTGGCTCTGCAAAGTCTAAGACAACAATGGTAGTTTCAGGTCTTTTACCAAATATTTTATCTTTGACACTCTTCTTTACTTCACATGTACTTTCCTCATGATGTTCCTCGCAAAAGTTACACCAAATACGAGGCATGATTGCTTTAGGCTGAAAATTGTTTTCAATAGGATTTCTAAAGGGGGGTGCAGAAGAATATGAGGCACCAGGGGTAAATGAAGGGACATTTCCTTTCCACTCATACGCTATCATTCGATTATTCATGTCTTGTACAATCTGTAAGAGGGAGAACATGTCTTTCTGTTTAACTGAATCTCCGTTAGGAAGATCTGTTCTTTCGAGTTGTTCTTCATACTCTAAACAAGTTTGCAGAGCGGAACCAAGGTTATCAATGGCCTTTTCCTCGAGACTATGATGGTAGGGGTAAGGTAATGCATTATAATAATGCATGAAAATGGCTTGGTTTTGAGGGAGAATGAGTTCAGGGATTTGGTTGTATAATTTGGTGAAACACAAGTTAAAGGACTTGATAATTTCACCATCCTTATAAGCAATGTTATTATACTCGTGTAACTGCTTAGCTGGGATTTTGGATTGCCCATAGGTATATTTGAACCAATATACTAACTCCTCCCAAGTAGAAACAACCTTAGGAGGAAGGTCAAAGAAATTGGCCACAACCTTCCCTTCAAGGGAATTTACAAATAAGCACATACAAGTGTCGTTGTCATTGGCTCCTATGTTGTGACAGGCATTGGAAAATGCCACCAAGTGTTCATTTGTAGTGACTGTGTTATTCCCTGAAAACCTAGGGAGATGCTCTTTGAATTTAATAAGTGGAAAAGTAGCAGGTGCTAGGTTAAGAGGGGAGGAAACATGCCACAGAGTAGTTGTAGCATATTCTTCAAACTAAAAAATCCCATACTTTTTAATGACTTTGGCGGGATTTATAGTAGATTAGGCAGGGACTTGGTGACTATATAAGCTACCAATCACTAATGAGGCTGAATTTTGAGATGAGGAAGCACCTCCAGTGCCACCAGAGCCACCACTAGATGCCATCTTGTGAACGATGGGTAAGGGAGAGAAAGATGAACTGGCTGAACCAGACAAAGTTCTCCTTAGAGTACTTTGTTGGGTTTACAAAACAATGTTTCTTCTTCCTATTTCAGCAATAGGATTAATTTCCGGTGATAAACCTCTTCTTCTCCTAGAGATGTGAGGGTCTAAGGACATGAAAAGAAGATCAAAACTGTAGGAAAAATAAAGCTATGGTTGATTCCTAAGTTGTCTTTGCCTAGCTTCCCAATGTTCTCAGACACTTATGTCTTGTTCAATTGTTGCCCATGAGCTTTCAAGCTCAACCCGGGTATTAGCAGTCTTTAAGATGGTATTAAACAAGGTTAAAGTAATTTTGGGATGATCCTTAAGACCGGGCTCAATATTGGGCTCCCTTGTAACAGGTACAGTCATGAAGAAATGAAACAGTCAAAGAAAATATATCAGAAATATAAATATATTTAATGAAAAGGAAGTATAAAATCAACCAAAGAGATATGGAAGATCTCCCTAGTATGGTCACCAAATAAATGTTGAGGAGAAGATATGCATTTATCTTACTCAAGCATTTTTCGAATCTTGTTTGGCTAATGCAAGATATTCAGGAATATTACCCTATGTTTATAGCCTCAAAAATTGTTTCCCAACCCACAAGTATTAGTTACAAGGGCTTAGGATGTTTTTTTTAAATAAAAGATTGCTACAAAATTCAACATTTTTATATAATTTTCTGGATATAACAAATTGCAAAAGTAAATGTGGAGACAAAAGAAAAAATACCAAGTCACATATTAATACAAATGAGACAGAATAGCAATTGCTTATTTCATTCCAAGAAATCAATAGAATCATTCTCTTTACAAAAATCCCTGAGGAAGTTTGAACCAAAGTCAAACTTAGATATCCCCAATGAAAACCATACAAAAGGACTCTGACAAGAAGTAAAAATTGAACTTTAAAATCTGGATCAACTTGCCACAGACTGTTGTCCACTTGACTATGCAAAATATCCTTTATCATTCATGAAATTTAATTCATAAATAGACAAGTCTGCACAGACTATCAAAGATAGATCACCACCTCTGAAAACAAGCATCGAAATGATATGATTCAACTTTGAACCTTGTTGTCTACAATAAGACCCTATTGTCATAAAAGATAATTAGGCTTTTAATGAATTGAAGAATGAATGAAAACTAAACTATCTCAATAAAACTCAAGAGAAAACCTTAGTATGCTTTCTCCTTCTGTTCTCCTCTTGTTCTTCCTCTTCATTTGGCTTTTATAAAATTCCAAATTAGTTGAAGTAGTTCAACTAACTCATTTAGTTAAGTTAACTAAAACTCAACTAAATTTTAGTTTAGGGGAAGAATTAATATAACAATAATAATAGTAAGGGTCATTTAATAAATAATAACTAGTGGGTGGGACCCCTTGTGACTCCCTTTAATTTCTTAACAAAAATAAACATAACTAGTCAATCAATCAAACACATCCCTCCTTGTGGCTCCCATAATCATTTTCATAATTTTAAAATTAAATAGCAATGATATTTCAAATTATATCCAAACATATAATATCCAAAATATCCAAAAATAGTTTGTTGTCCAAAACCTTCAGCAATCAATTGTCCTCAATAAAACAATAATAAAACATAACTAAAAACCATATTTGCCACTTTGAGAGGAAATTTTTCCTTTGTTGTTGCTATCCCCTTTTGACTTCCCTGAATTGGCCTTAGGCTATGTAGAACCTTGAGGCTTGATCTCACTGATGACATGGGAATAGTCATCTCTCAAGTGTATACGAGATGATACGGATTTGGATGAATCACTTGAGGGAGAGGAGGGGGCAACAATAGCCTTTACTTTGTCATGCATGTGGTGGGATTCAGTTTTGATTCTTTTGCTTGCATGGGAGGACTGTATAGGTGAGTGTGTAGGGGAAATATGGACATTTGGGTTAACAGGTGGAGGAGGAGCAGGTAGAGACAAAATTTGGCCAGCCACGATGTTGGGAGACTACTGGTTGAACAATCTCTTGCCATATGTCCTTCTCGGGAACTTCAGGTTGCAAAGAAACATGAGGGGTCATAGGGATACCAAGGACATGCTGGGGTTGGAAGAGAGACCTCTCTGGTCTAGGTTGGACTACCCCTTGTCCAATCCAATTGAAAAATCCAGCTTGAAAGAGATGGTTTAACTCCTAAGGATCTGCATCGAAATGTATTGAGAATCTGGGCCTTCTAGGCCCTCTATTCCAATTTCCTTTGCCCCTATTATTTTGGTCATGACTTCCTCTGCTAAATAAGTTCATCATGTATGCAACAATTATTAGCAACTAACTTCTTAAACAGACCATACATGACATTCTCTTAATATGAAACAAAGTCTGGCTCAACAATCACATTAGACCCATGCAATCCAATCCATAAAATTCATTTAATAATTGTCAATGAGCAGGGGGTGAACTAGGGTTCAGGGATATTTGAGGGGATTGTATTGAGCGAAAAAGTGAGAAAATGAACGGGAGTAAGAAAACGATTATTGTTCAACAATTCGTTAAACAATTGAGTGTGCAAAAATAACCAAAACATATTAGTTGTCATCTATCTCTGTGTTATTTCTTAATCGTTGTAATACAGAGCTTTAATTTAATTTTAATGAACATGGCATGCAAAATGAATTTGGGATTGTGAGGGGATTTGTAATGAGTGAAAAAGTGAGAAAATGAAAGGGAATTAGATGGATAATGTTCATAAAATAAATTAAATCAATCAACTATCATAACTCTGTTTCAAATTTAATCCAAAAAGCATCCACTTCCAAGACCAAAACATTCATTGTTCCTCAATTATATGCAAAACTGCTTGTTGTCTCAATAACTAAATTTCCCAGAATTCCTTAATTTATAACAGTCTGTGCATTGTAACATTTTCCATTCAACGGCCTGTATATACTAATGTTGATCTCTTATTTTTAAAATAAACAAAATGTGCACATCAATTCTTGTTATATTATGCCTAACATTCATCCCTGATAATCAATAATGCACCATGATAAACAATCAACAGTCACTGTCCTCTAATCAACAATCGGGCCCGATTTAGTATACAAAGGTGCCTTTTCAATCACAGACAAACTTAAGAGAATACGCAATGGACCAATCAAAACACAAGATATTTAATCATATAATCGAAACAATCTTTAATTGACAACAACAACCAACTCCAAAAAAAAAATGGAACCCGAGCTTGCTTTCTGTGTGTATCAACATGTGTAAACCAATAATAGTCTGTGCGATGATTCCCATAGAACCATATAATATATGAAGAGAACATAACTAAATTGACACACATGCACCTCTTTTAACTTGCCAGAACCCTGATCGGGCTTAGTAAAAAACACACAGGTGTCTTTTTATGCAATCAAGACCATGCTGGATAAAATACAGTGACCGAAACCATAAGTGAATAGAAAGACGGTCTCGATTGTATCCAACCATTCATTTCCTTTCTTATTTGTTCAAACAATTTCACCACAGAAGGAACACACAGAGATTCGACCAAAAAGGATGGGTTTATCAACGAGGGAACACATGTCTTCGACCTCCCACAATCATTAAACTGATAACCCAAAACTTGACAAACCCTAGAATGTGCCTGATGAGAGAAGAGACAATGAGAGTCAGAGTCAGGCTCTTATAAAAACAAATGCAAAGAGGCAACAAAATCCTTCTTGTATTCTTTTAAAAACACAGGGAGATAATGGTCTTTCAAATTCGCATATCCATTTATCATCGATTAACCATCACAAGCCACAATGTAATCTTGAAAACAGAGAGCCACACTCTTTAAAAACCCTACGGTCTTTCGTCTTATACTTTCAAGCCTTTGACAGAACCATAAGCGAATGCCCGAGTGGAGGATGGATAAAGTCAATTTGAGTTAAACAACTCAGTTTACACACAGGTGCCACTAACACTTTGCAAAGAGGAATGAGGGTTATCTTAAACAGTGAAGGGTACTCGAAGCCACAGAGGGATAATGACTCTTTCCAAGACCCAGGAGGTAAAAACTTTTGACAACAACAACATTGATGCTTCACAACATACAATCATCATTATAATAGAGACGAGAGGGACGGTCGTGGAGACTCTTTGTTGAAAACAAAACCAGGACACGATTTGTATCAATTTGATACATTTACAGGCCTGTATTAACATTCAGGACCAACCAAGATTGGACCTTTGGAAAGCCTTCAGTGAAAAGACAGTAAGAAATGGGCCATAAACCATAGCTCGGGTTTAAACAAAAGAACACACCAACTGTCGACAGTTTCTCTGCAACTGGATAAAGATTACAACAACGATCGAGAGGGAAATGAGTTGACAGACACTGATACACTGAATGATGAATAAAATCCCTCAACCATCAAACTCAAAGCCTTATTGCACCACTGTCACTATTATTCCATAAAGACCCATCATAAAAACCATATTGACCGAGTAAATAACCAATTCACAAACTTAATAGTACCCATTTATCTACTTACAATTACCAACATTTTACAATCATCATAGAGATCCATAACACCATATTTACACACAGTCAAAAATCTCAAGAACACATAAAATCCATGCGTCACTGAGCCACCATTTGGTTCGTAAAAAAAAAATTCCATCATGTATGGAAAGTTCAGAGACATACCTATGAGAAAATCGTTTCAATGGTGAGTCGGTCAAGTTTTCTCTTTCCAATCCTGGAAACGTGGAGCTTCACAACCAACAATGCAACAATGCAACAATGCTAGGGTGACAGGTGATAGGGAGGTTTGGAGTGACGTGCAGTAAATGCATGTCGCTTCCTCACCTAGCCCCATTCAATTCCATGTACGAGACAACCCAATAAACATAACATCCACCATTAAATCAACCATATAACCAATGTATAATCAATGCCAATCCATCGTAAGATCTGAGACCATATCTATTGCATAGTGTGCCACCCGAGATACTTCATACGTTAACCTTTGCCATAACTCCACACAATAATCACATATCAACATTGCTATATGTGCCTCCATTCAACTTAAATAAAATTTGCATAGTCCTTTAACCAAACACATAATATAATAGCTAGGTCATTAACCACTCATTATCACACCAAATGAAACCAAGACTGCATCATAAAAAATGTAGGACTCTGTAGGAAACATCATAACAACAACAGAATATATGTCTATCCTTGAGCCTCTAGTCTACAAGGGGGTCCCACCTACTAGTATTATATTATTATCATAATTAAATAATAGCGCTTTGGCAATCCTTTGCGGGTGGAATTCATCATTGTGATTTTAACGATCAACACATGCCATCTCATATCGGTAACATTTGTGAAGCTATCGTCCCTAATCAATCTCTAATAAAAATATAGGAACATAGGCAAGCTTAACCTTAAAATGTTATTCTTAGCATCTACGCTTCCTTTTCAAACCAAAGTCCACAGTTGACAAGGACTTGTCCTTTACAACTCCCCTTATTTTCCATGGTATCTTTCTTATCGAGGAAGAACATGTATCCCTTTCTAAAAACTTTTGCATATAAAATTAAAAAGCCTCCCATTAATTAATTTCATTAACCTTCATAATAAAAGTAAAAACATAAGATAAGATATAACGTAATACGAAAGCGTCTTTTCCCAAACCTACCACAAAATTAAAAAATTAAAGGCCTAATGGAAAATGACCCAACTACATTCAAAGCACTGCCAAAATAAATTGAGCTTCATGCTTAGGCCGTATCAAACATTAATGGTAAAGGAAAAGTGCCCATGATAAGCATGCACCACCGAATGAGAATTGTTAAGCCCTAATATTGGCTCATTACCACTTAATTGGGGCATATTAGATTAGTAATGTTATTTTATTTATGTCGGCTTAGGCCATTAGTTGTGATTTAGATTAGTAATGTTATTTTATTTATGTCGGCTTTAGGCCATT
>ML788403.1:779230-814208 GCA_009831015.1 Picea engelmannii
CTCGGTACTCTCCTCAATTTTGACAGTGTCCAAACTGCTGCAACCCAATTGCTCCTCAGCAATGGTAGAAAGCAGAGCTTTTTCCTCGGCGTGAGCTCTCTGTCTTAGAATTGAGGTGGCCAATACCAGAGCTCGCTCTAGCTTCCCCCTGCGCTTGCGCTGCTCCTTGCGGGCATACCAAGCGGAACCCCGACGAGGCACACCCCGTGTTCTTGGCATGCTGCCAGGCACTCTACCAGCGATACACACAGACTGATACCCGTTGAGAGTGTGATTGCCAATTGAAATTCTCCACCACAGGGTGTTGCGCGAAGGCTCCAGGAGCTCTGAGCCACACCAGCTTCTCCAGACACAGAGCAAGTCCAGGATCGAAGCGAAAAAAGCCCAATAATCCGACCAAATACCCCCATACCCGCCTTTAGCTTTGCACCCACCGAGCTCGTAAATGCTCACTTGCTCGAGGCGTCCTCCCATGGCAGCGCGATTATGATAAGCCTGCATCCGTAATGCAAGCATTAAGGGGAGGGCTATCCTCATTTAAACCTCGACTTAAATCACAGCCAGGTGGCCCTCGTTCTCCAGCTGTCACCCTATACGGGGCCTAATTTTTATACTTATTATTCAAAATAGAGCTACGTAATTTTATTTTCCTATTAAAAACTTTAAATTTGTATTTAAAAATGACACCGGGTCTCGTCATGTGACGCTGAGAAGAGTTAATTAAAAATATTATATTTAAAATATGAAAATGAACATGACGCTGAGAAGAGTTAATTAAAAATATTTAAAATATGAAAATGATTACAATTTTTAGTATCATGGTTGATTCTTAGGCAAATGTCACGGATCAATCATTAAAATTGAACTCTCCTTAAAATGATTAAGGAGTTCAAACCCATTTTAAAAGGATAATTCACAAAATATTCCTAAAAAATAAATGTTTTAAATCATGAAAGAAAATAAATATCATAAAATATCAAAAGAATGGTTATATTTTCAATAATTTATCAATGGTTATAATTTCTATTCTATTTTATGTATCACTTAATAACAACTTTACAAATAAGTTTAGACACTTTGTCTTTGTGAATCTCCACTTGAATTCATATGCTATGTACTATGAGATTTGGCATAGCATTTAGTTTACATGCTTCATGTTCTTGAATTCCACACTCACCATAATGTCATTTTCTTTGTTATCTTTGCATCCAACACTCTCCATAATGTCATTTCCTTTGATATTTTTACATATGCTCTTGAATCTATAAAAAATAAATAAATCATAACAATGTAAATTATAATGTCATTAAAAACTTATGAATAAAATTATTATAAATAAATAGTTAATTGTAAATTTTGAAGATCACATACAAGTGTTGCCTCTGTTATAATAATGCTTACAATAGAATTGGTTTGGATTTGAGTTTGTTAGGGAGAGTTGAGATATTATCTCAACTATCTAGATTGTGTACTTAATATAGCTATCTATCTTAAGCTACTTGTAATTGTATTTATATTGTGATTATATGTAATGAAAAACAATTTTTTGGTGTGTATCTTGATTTGTAATATGGTATCAGAGCTTGGTTGGGATTAATCCCTCATGGGAATTCCCAAGAAGATGTGATAGCCATTGGAGTTGATTCTTTGTACATATGTGTGGGAGTGTGTTTTGAACGAGTCGAGTTGTGTGTGTTATTTTTTTATATTTTTTGTAGGTTTTCTAGTAGAGTCGTCGCCTAAGGAAACTGCTCTGAGGAGATCACTGTGCAAGAAAATCATTGTGATGCCATTGTGTTTTTTATTTGCAGAGATATTTGTTGTGTGAGTGAATTGCTCTACAGAGAAAGGAGCTACGCGCTACTCGACAACCGCCACTATGATTTGATGCACACCAAGTGAAGAACGATAATGATTAGAGGTGCTACGATGGTTTGATAACCATTTCTTAGATTTGTAGATCCGAGTCAATAATACTCATAGAGCTTCTTCCAAAGTTTGTTCTAAGCTATCTTGCTCAACCCCTTGCGACCAGTGGGAGCACTATATGATGATGATTGATGCGATGTGTTTGTTGTAAGCATAGTTTTTCAACTTCTAGATCTGTGCATATATTCGTTCAAAAATACATTATTTCCAGGTTTGTGTACTGCTATCAAGTGAGAATTCATAAGGATTTCTATAGAGGTAGAGGAAATCATCTGGAGTTTCCCCGACTTAAAAACATAAGAAGAGAACTGGATTCACGTATCGAGGTGCCTTTCCTTTCCTTTGACACATAAAATTATCATGGTCATTCAAAGCACTTTGTGCAGGGACATTTGAAATCTGGTCATGACAGATCGGTAGTTAAGATATTTCCAGCGTTGGATGGGCAATGGAAATGAAGAATTTATTTACCAGATTGCACAAGTCCATCAAAAGAAAATTGGAGCAACGATATTAATCGTTATATTAATTATTGTGAATTATATATATATATATATATATATGTTTATTTTTTGTTTGTAAAATAAATAAATAAATTATTAAGATGCAGAACCAATTACACGACAGTGTATCATGATCTAAATTGGTGGTTCTTAACATATTCTGATGCCACAAGAATTCATCACCCGTTTGGTTATGCATACAATCAACTGGGATTTTTTGTTGTACCTCGATGCTTCAGGATCTTCAGTTACAGGTTATCCTTGTATATATTATTGTAGATGTGTTTAAAGAAGGTCGGTTGTATGATTGATTGCTGAAAATATCCAGTGATTAGATCATTGTCCTATATAATTGTCAAAATTTACTCTTCGAGGGAATTCCACAAATGGTTGTGTATCCATAGAATAATTCAGTATCGAGATTGTCCTTCAGGAGGTTCAGAAGTGTCAATTCTACAAATTCGTCAATAATAGTCAGAAACATTGTTGTCTTAAATGAGTTGAAAGGAAGCTCGAAGTTGTGGAGAAGAAAGAGCATACACCGGAAGATTTTAGAGTAGACAAGAGTGTTGATGAACATCATATCAAGACAAATATCTATGTTGAAATTTGAGTATTGTAATTATGATATGACATTTGTAATGTAAGCATTATGGGAGGGTGTTCTAATAATGCTTACACTAGAATTGGTTTGGATTTGAGTTTGTTACGGATAGTTGAGATATTATCTCAATTATCTAGATTGTGTACTTAAGATAGTATCTATCTTAAGCTACTTGTAATTTTATTTATATTGTGATTATACGTAATGAAAAACAATTTTTTGATGTGTATCTTGATTTGTAATAGCCTTCGCCTCTGCCTCCTCTTACTTAATGTGCATGTATTTACAAATACAAATTAACTCTAAGGCTATAATCTTCATAGTATAGAATGTAATTTGTTAGAATCATATCTAGATTTGCCAAGATATCTAAAGTGTGCACTAGTACACTCATTTACCGATTTCTATTATTCCACATATAGTAAATCACAAAATAACAACTTTGTTGGTTAAATTATGATAGAGAATAACAAGGGCTTGATTTTGTATGTGGTCATTTTAGTCTTAGTATCAATTAGATTAGATTTCTATTATACAGTAATAATAGTAATTAGATTTTCTATGCTATATTATATAGCAATAATAATAATTAGATTTTCTATGTTAGCATCAATATTATGTAGATTTTCTATTGTATATTATATAGCATTAATATTAAGTAGATTTTCTATTGTGCATTAATTTTTTCATTTTATGTTTAGATTTAAATTGTAAAGAATGAGCTATTCAATTTACGTTTAGATTTAAATTTTAAATAGTTTTTACTAATTAACATTTAATTATAATTAATTTTTTAATCTAATGAAAAAAATTAACGGAGGATGAAGGGGACAAAGCCACCATTCTTCTGAAATAATTCTCAAGGAAAGCTAGCTCCTAAGGAACCCAACTTGATTGAGACAATGGGGCAAATACCAAGGCAACCACCTATTCAATGTTGGGGTTGTGGGGGAGATCATATGTACATGGATTGTCATCATAGAGAAGAAAATGTGAGGATTGTTCACAATGTACAACAACTTGAAACAATGGAGGACATAAGCATAAATGTACCTAGGATCTACGCAACTATGGATAACAAGCAAGTTGAGTTCTAGGCACATATGATTGAAGTGGAAGGTAAGATCAACAACCAACCCATTGCTATTTTAATTGATTCAGGAGATAGTCATAGTTATCTAGATCCTAAGATGGTAGAAATATTTCAAATTCCAAGAAACAAGCTTGGTAAACCTTGGTTGGTGTAGCTAGCTAAAGGAGCTAAAAGGAATATTAATGAGATCAATAAGGAATGCTCAATAGACATGAATGGATTAAGCACAAGGGACAATTTGAATATCATACCTTTGGGCTCATATGACTTCCTAATCGGTAAGGATTGGTTGGACCAACATCATGTTGTTCTAGACTGTTATAATAAGGATTTTACCTGCTTGGATGAAGAAGGGAACCTACTGACAGTTCATGGTATTCCAAGAGCAGTAACTGTCAAAGAATTTTCAACCTTGCAGCTGAATAAAAACTTCAGGAAAGGATGTCAAGTATTTGCAACACATATGGACGAGGAAACTAAGGATAAATTACCCTGTATCGAAGATTATGTAGTACTAAATGGGTTTGAAGATGTATTTAAAGAAATATTGGGGCTGCCACCCAATAGAGGTATTGAATTCTCCATAAATCTGATTCCTGGATGAACCCTAGTATCCAAGACTCCTTATAGGATGAGTACACTAGATTTGAAGGAATTGCAAATGTAGTTGGAGGAACTTATAAAGAATGGGTATATATGCCCAAGAGTGTCACCTCGGGGTGCCTCAATATTATTTGTGAAGAAAAATGATGGAACCTTGAAGCTTTGCACCGACTTCAGGAAGTTGAACAAGGTAACTGTGAAGAAAAATTACCCTTTGCCAATGATAGATGATCTCTCTGATCAGCTGAAAGATGCTAAAGTATTCTCGAATATTGATCTCAGGTTAGGCTATCATCATGTAAGAATTAAGGAAGAGGACATTAGAAAGACTGTCTTTAGAACAAGGTATGGCCATTATGAGTTCACAATGGTTCCATTTGGGTTATCAAATGCACCAGTTGTCTTCATGTGTTTAATGAATGGTATTTTCATAGAATACTTGGATAAGTTTGTCATTGTATTTTTAGATGGCATACTTATTTACTCAAAATCTAAAGAAGAACATGAGGACTACTTGAGTATGGTGCTACAAGTATTGAGAGAACATCGACTATTTGCAAAGTTGAGAAAATGTCCATTCTATCAGAGGCAGATACATTAGTTGGGGCATGTTATTTTAGAGAAAGGGATATTAGTGGACCCAGAGAAGATAAAATCCATTGAAGGGTGGCCAACACCAAGGAATGTCTCTGAGGTGAGATCATTTATGGGACTTGCAGGTTACTGCATAAGATTTATTGAAATATTATAAAATATTGCACACCCAATCACTTCCTTGCAAAATAAGGGTGTGAAGTTTGAGTGGACATCAGAATGTGAAAGAAGTTTCCAACACTTGAAGTATTTGTTGACTAGTGCTCCAATATTTGTTGACTAGTGCTCCAATCTTGACTGAGTTTTCGCCAGTGGGAGTTGGGATACCCAGCTCAGGTAACAAGCATTGGCTCGACCTTGTGAGGTGAGCTAGGTGATAGCATGCTTTAGTATTGTGTGCATCGCCCCTTTGCGGCTCGGGGGGCTCAGGGGGAAGAAGAGTACCCCTAGCATTGGCTGGGAGGTACCGGTGAGGTCTCATCGGTCGAAAAGTGCGATCTGGACGGAGTGAACGTGCGAGAGGACATCTTCGACTCATCATCGTCGGTAAAGGTATGTCTGTTAAAGTTGTTACTGTTAATAAAATTTAATTTACACCTGTTTATTTTAATGTATTCAGATTACGATTTCATTGCCATGAGATTTCCTTAAGAATTATTTTATCAATGTAATCTCCTTGACGCTTGATTCATCCAGTAAGAAACCTTGCTATCCACAATATATTTTATTTCTGATTTACTGTCTAATTGCGCGTGGCCATAATGAGCCCGATACTCAAAACCTTGCCTACGCTCTTGTATCTCCTGCATGCGTTTTCTTCATTCCTTGATTGCATTTTTTCATTATTTTGTTTTCCACGAAGAAGGTATGGATGCAGATTTGTGTTTTTATCGTCTGTTCCTTTATCCTTTAAGTTATTAGTCTGTGCTTGAGCAGTCATCCAGAAGCCAAATAGACTGTCTTTCACTCCGGTGTTAAAGATTTATATTCAAATGTCCCGCTTTCTTGTGCATGGAGAATAACTATAGGATCATTTCTCTGCCCAACAAGGAATTCTCTCCTGGGCATATATTCCATCCTTAGCCTCTGCGATTATTGTGAAATACTTTTTGCAATTTCGTTTTTTCAATTTGCCCTGAATTTGTGATCTTCCTACAATGAGGTTACTAACTAACTTATGTGTTTTCCCTTGCATCTGTTTCCTTCTTGTCTGCCCAAATTTTTATAATATTACAGTTCATGAAAGTAGATCCTTAAATTTGGACTCCTTCTATTTCAAATTTCAAGGATTAGTATATTGTTGATCAAGAACTCGCTTAGATCTATGTAAACCTGGGTTACCCATTCATTCTCAGTCGTATTCTCAGGTGAATGTAAATTATGAGTACCAACTCTGTTAAGTTAGAATCAATGTGTTAATCAAGCCGATTGGTTACAAAATTAGTTTCTAGCTGTTATTGAACTCATTATTCGTGTAGTCTATTTTTAAAAGTAAAAAAAATTATTAATGTTTCCAGTTGACGAATACATAGCATGTTGGTTGGTGTTTTATTGGTAACTTTAGGCTTCGTAAGTTTTTGAGTGGTATTGATCTATCATTTCTTGTCATCAATTGTGTCGTGTTTATGTTCCTATCCATGATTCTCATTTTCATAATATAAAACCCTTCGGATTAGTTAGAATCTAACAAAATTTTGATCACTACGGGAAGGATGCTCACAATTCTATTTGTTACATTATTTGTTTCACCACGGAGAATATTTGGACACAAATTCTGTATAAAGGGTTTGTATGACAATCGTTGATATTCTTTTATATTATGTATGATAATCATTAGTATTCCTTATATATTCCATGTTGACAAATCGTAGATGTTCCTTATATATTTTGTATGAAAGGCGTTGATATTCCTTATGTATTCTTCATTTATTTTGTATGACAAGTCGTTGATATCCTTACATAGTCGGTGTTGACAATCGTATATGTTCCTTATATATTATGTATGACAATCACTGATATCCTAAGATATTTTGCGTTGACAAATCACTAATATATTCTTTATATAATCTGGTTAATATATTCCTTATATATTTTGCTTAACATATTCTTTATATATTCTGCATATAGTCTTTATATAATCTGGTTAATATATTCTTTATATTTTTTGGATAATATATTCTTTATATATTTTGCATATATTCTTGTTGGCCCTCAACCAAGTTTTGAGGAAACCTTGGTCAGGTTTGGATCACTTGTGGACTTCAACAGGCTGGTCAAAGATGGAGTGCCCAGGTAAAGATGAGATCATGTATCTCACTTATTTTAAGGGATATGTGGACCCAACAAGGGATTCATTAGGGTTTTGTAATGGGTTATGGGATGTCAGCCCATGGGTTTACCCATGATTAGGCCTTATTGTAAAAGTATAAATAAGTAAGAATGTAATGTAGAAAAGAGTGAAGAGAATAGAGAGAATAGTTTGGAAGGCTAAGTGCAAGTAGTTCTAAGTTTCTTTGTGCAACATAATGTGTATGTAAGGATTTGTGCTTGGTAAAGGAGTTGGCTCTGTGCCTTGACCTATATCTGGGAAGGAGGATCTGGTGCTCAGTGTGCATATCTCCTATCCTATGTAAAACTTGACTCTATGGCTTAGTGCACAAGAGCGGGATAATGTAAGAGATTGAAGAATAATAAAGAAGATTAAGCAGTTGGTGGACATAGCCCCACACTAGGGTGAACCACGTATATCTTGTGTTTCTGATTTGATTTGTGCTTTATTGGTTATGTTATGAATCTTCTCAGTGCCTTAAATGTTATGTATGATAAATGCATCTATTCTTGCTTAGTGCTTTACTTGTGAATGAATGCTAGATCTAACTTAAGGCTATGTGCTAAGTGGTATAAGTGCTTAATATTTATTTTTACTGTGTTGATCTATCTTAGGGTTTGTTCTGCGATGTTAATGAAGCTAATGAATTAATGCATATTACCTTATAAGTGTTGCTAGAATACTCTACGAAGTGTTATTATCATAGATCTATGTCCCAGCTTGGTTACAGATACCTGAGTCCCGTAACCCCCCCTGCTTCTACCTCAGGTGAGACTTCGCCTTCTCGTAGGTGTTGCCGAAAGGGCCGGTAGTTAAGGTTTTGTTGGTGCGTTGTTGAAGTGTTGAACCTTTGTTCTACCCCTGTGCCAACAAATGGTTCTGTTGTCGGGACTGAAATTGTGATTGATGGGAACTGAAGAGAATATTTGTACATAGATATGTTGTTGTAGTGCGCAGGACTCTACTTGACTTGCGAAGATCTGTGCTAAAAAAGAAACCTGATCTGATGAAAAGGGGTAAGATCTTGAAAGAGGTAAATCTTTGTGATTTGATAAGAGTAAGATAAGTGAAAATTTTTGTTTCGAAAGCATGAATTTAAGTATGTTTAATAGATTCTATCCTAGTCTGAAGGCTAGGGTGCAGTTGGAAGAAAGATTTAATCTAAGTAAATTTAATAGAAATGAAGAAAGATATGTTATTCCCATGCATAGAAATAATTTTTGGACTAATAAGTGGATGCAGGAACCTAGAAAGAATTATTGCAGATTATAGATCCAACACTGTGATCCCAGTGCGCAGTACACGAGAAGTTGGGGAACATACAAGAGAAAAAGAGGATTGACACTATGTTATAACTGCAGAAGACCGGGACATCTTGCTACAAAATTCCTTGGTATAGGTCCTATTTGTCTTTGTTGTAAAATTGTTGTTCATGAAATTGAGGATTGTCCAAGGATGATTGCTAAAGTTGAAAGGATGAACATGAGACAAGAAAAATAAAGTCAGGAGACTAAAATCATGTTGGAGAATCATAAAGAGAAAAAATCAGAGGAAGTTCAGACTACATTAGTGCAGTTGAAAGAAATGATGGATGTTCATAAAGATATCAGTTTACTAGAGATCTTGAAAGTAAAACAACGCATAAGTACAAGAATAGAAGACTTCGACATAAACTGTGTCTTGGATAAGGAAACACCAGTGAATATTATGATAGAAGATACTTGGGAAATTTTGGGAAAGCCTATTGTGGTACATTCATTGGGAAGGATAGGCTTATTTAAGGGAAAGATTATAACCTTCTACAGAAGAGTACTAATGTACCTATTATTATCCATGGAACATCGAATGAAGAGGAATTTGAAGTCATTAAGTTTGTTGAGAACAATGCCCCTTTCCCACTTTTGTTAGGAAAGACTTGGATTGAGAAGGATCATATCAGAAGAAAAGAAGAGGAAGAAGCTACAAAAAAGAAAAAGCAAGAACTAAGGGATTTCATTGCTAGAAAAATAGACCGACTAATAGAAGAACGGAAAGATAAGTCGAAGCAACATAAGGAAAGAGAACTAGTTGTCGAGGTTGGAAGAATGCAATAAGGTTTGAAGGACCTATCTATGCAAGAAAGCAGAATACCCACCCTGGAATTAATAAGAGGAGGAGTATTAACTTCGAACCCTTTGAGAACACATCAACAATGTGAATTCACCATGCTAGGAGAAGATAAGAATAAGAATGGAAAAAGGATTCCATAAACTATTAGAGAGACTCGGATTATAGGGAAGAAGGAGAAGAATATCAATAAAAAGAAAGCCAAGTTAGAAAAGCTACAAAAAGCTACAGAGAAAATATGGAAGACTTCACAGACTGGAACCTCGCAGGAGGCAGGTTCGTCGGATTTGAACCTCGCCGGAACAACAGGACCGTGTAGAATGGGACTTCACCCTGGCGAATCTATATGACCGTTGGAGGCGCCTGGTCATTAGAACGATGCTCCAAAACCGCTAGGAAACACATTTATGGGCGGATGGACCACTTTTGGGATGTTGAGAATGCACCATAACAGACATATTCACATTGATGGAAGCATTCCTTACCATTGGAAGAATTTGTTACAATGCTCGCTTATTTAACCCATAGGGCATTGCATCGGGACCACTTTTTCCACCCGTGATTAACTGAGCTAACAAGAGAGTTGATTGTGTTTCGAGTTGGGTTATCAGAAACTAGACGTCGTTGTCCATTTGTCTACCCCGCTTACATGTTTGCCTACCCTGACTTGCTCGTTTAATAGTGAGAATGTCGGGCAAACCCAGTGAGTTAGAAAATTTCTTCAAGGAGGTTCTTAAGAAGTTCATGGCTGATAGATCTATGTCTGAAGGAGTACAGGCATCTTGGACCAGGGGACTGCAGGATTCCCCTTTGACTGGACAATGTTCTCTCCGTACCAACCTTGTGACTGAGAAGCGAAGTAAGCATCACGACGATCTAGCTAATGCGAAGTAGATACCGTCGATATTACCAGACTATATTCCACCATTGGATGGTGCAGTTAACCACAAAATCATCCCATGCGACTATGAGTACACCCTGATCACCCCGTACATCCCGAAAGGAATACATGTAGTTGGGAGTCATTTAGGACAGATCCCACTACCGAAGAACAACGAATTCAACCCTAGAGATAGAAAGAACTATAATATGCTCACACCCCACCGGTACCTGAAAAAGACTACTAGGAAGAAGCCTCGCCTAGTCTCCCACCCATGGATTAAGGAGATCACACAGTCCACTATACTAAATGTGATGAAGATTCCCCATTTTGGTCATCACCAGGAGGTTAACGCTTGCATTAAACTCCTCTTGCCGTGATACCATGGAAGATACCTATGGCTCAACCGTCAGATTACTGTGGATCTGACGATGATCCACTTGATTATAGGATTAAGCATGCAAGGACTTGACCCTCAACAGTTTTACCCAGGGAAGGCTTCAGACAGCTCCCTAGCACAATGCATCAAGGAGCCTTACAAAGAAGTTGAAAAGGGAAAGCGAGGCTATAAGGTAGCCTCTATCCAGGATGGCGTAGTGTGCCTCGCTTGCCAACTCATAACTGGCAAGATCATAAGAAAGAACTGCCCCACATAGGTCACCGGGTTTGTGGTGAATCTTGCAGGAAAATGTGTGGAGGGCATGCAGATGAATTGGGCGAGTTACCTCATTAATGAACTCGATAAATACTGTCACGAAGCTGAATATCAGGGATATGAATTCCACTTTAGCTGGCTACTCATGTTGATTGCATTTGTCACTTTGGAAATGCCTGAAGGAGACACCTTTTCAGAGATTGAACCATCAGATTCATTGGCCGCTAGGTTTGCTACCTTGTGGTACACCAACGACATGTCGAAGAAATGGCATGCGAACGTTGTGTTCCATGCATATTATCAGTAACTGAAGGTTTCCATTGAAGCATTTTCACACATGACACCATGCACCTTGCACCAGTACAACCCGATAGCCAAGTTCCACGCAGATCTACATTTTATCTATATCACTGTGCGCAGAGACGAGAGAAAGGAAGAGTTATAGTCATATTACAAGCTGACAGACGAAGACATGGAGCAGATCACGAAGGAGTGGCCGAAGGAGTGGCCGAAGGAGTTCCTTGTACCTATTGTTGATGTAGAACTCTCCAACACTGACATCATATGAAGTCCCCTCGTCACCCAGGTCGGGCATGTCAGACAGTCCAGTGGGAAGAAGAATAAGAAAAAGGAGGAAGTCCATAATATATAGACTAATGAGGAGAACAACGCCTCTGAAGAAAATGTTTTAGTCTCTCTAGGAGGAGGAGATGAAGAAAATGGACAAGGAGGAGGGGACGAAGGAGAAAAGAAAGGATAAGGCAAAGCTGCAATGCTGAAAGATCCCCCTACTGAAATAATAACACTGCATAAGAGGAAGGTTTCTCTGCAGAAACCTTCAGCAAGAAAAAAGACACGTGCTAGCAATCCCTAGTTAGAGGCCACGCTCACGGAGGACGACATCATCTTGTTCCGTGGATCCATGGAGGATGCTTTCGAGGACATCTTGCAGATATATGGAGCGAACAAGGAGGAGTTGTATGAAAGGGTCGAGAAGGAACTAAAGGAAATACAACAAGTTATTCAATCGATCCGTGCAGTACCTACTGCGCCTTCCTCGTCAGATACTACAGAATTGGGGGATGAGCCAACTCAATTGAGAATACTTGCAGATGTGACTGAGGCTTGACTTAAAAAATTCCAAGAAGAAAAGGAAAAGGCTACAGAAGCCTTGAAATAAGATAAAAAGGAAGTCTTAGAGAAATTACGCGTAGCACGGTACTGTGTAATCGCCTATGAAAATGACAAGGAATATTTTTAGGCAATGGTCCAGGAGGAAAACGTCCAACTACAGAGAGAAAAGGAGCATTTTCTCACAGAACGAGTCACGGTTAAAGAAGTTGTGAGTAAAGAACTTCCCTCTGTGCCAAGCTTGGAACAGGAGGAACATGAGTCAGTCGAGGTTCAAGTGGTGACGCTTGTTGAGGCCATCCAATAGCTTCAAGCGAAGATAACATAATTGGAATTCCAAGCAGTACTAATCACTCCACAGGAAGTGCACGATCCGATGGAGGAAGCCACTAAGAATGAATTTGCAAGGATCAGAGTCCTCGCATCAGAATGAAAATAGTTGAGCAATAGAAGCACGCATACTTATGAATGGCTCGCAAAAGATCCAAAGCTAAGTAAATTAGAAGCACAGTTACAAGAGGTGCAACAATGAGCTTCCTCCGTGTAGGCGCAGATGAATTTTCTCACCGTAGTTGAAAGAATGAAGAGGTCCCAGGAGCAGTGTGCGGTACAACAACAAATTACTACCATCTAGGGTAGAGTAATGGAAGTCGCATAGAAACTACAACCTGTGCAGGATGAAGCCTGCAAGGTGTTTGAATAAATTGAAGGACAAGGCTCACAATTAGACCAACTGGTTGCGACAACAGAACAACGCCTGGAAGTTCCTATTATAGCGAAGATGATCCAAGATCTTGCTTAGCAGGAGGCTTAGGAGAAGCAGCAATTCGAGGAAGCTCGAGGCCTTCGAAGCAGCATTGCCCAGACCTGAGTGACTCAGGATGAGTCACAGGTGAGTGTTGGGGGCCTATTGGCCCTCAACCAAGTTTTGAGGAAACCTTCGTCAAGTTTGGCCCACTTGTGAACTTTGACAGACTGGTCGAAGATGGAGCACCCAGGAGGAGCTGAGATCACGGATCTCACTTTTTGCAGGCTATGTGGACCCAACGAGGGGTTCCTTAGTGTTTTTTTAATGGGTTATGGGATGTTGGCCCATGGGTTTACCCATGATTAGGCCGTATTGTAAAATTATAAATAAGTAAGAATGTAATGTAGAAAAGAGTGAAGAGAATAGAGAGAATAGCTTGGAAGGCTAAGTGCAAGTAGTTCTGAGTTTCTTTATGCAAACAAATGTGTATGTAAGGCTTTTTGCTTGGTAAAGGAGTTGGATTTGTGCCTTGAACTAATTTGGGAAGGAGGATCTGGTGCTCAGTGCACAGATCTCATGTCCTCTGTGAAGCTTGGCTCTATGGATTAGTGCACAGGAGCGGGAGAATGTAAGAGATTGAAGAATAATAAAGAAGATGAAGAAGCTGGTGGATGTAGCCCCACACTGGGGTGAACCATGTATATCTTGTGTCTCTGATTTTCTTTGTGCTTTGTTGGTTATGTTATGAATCTTCTCAGTGCCTTAAATGTTATGTATGATAGATAGATCTATTGTTTCTTATTGCTTTACTTGTGAATGAATTCTAGATCTAACTTAAGGATATGTGCTAAGTGGTAGTAGTGCTTAATATTTATTGTTACTACGTTGATCTATCTTAGGGTTTGTTCTGTGATGTTAATGAAGCTAATGAATTAATTCATGTCACCTTCGAAGTGTTGATAGAATACTCTGTGAAGTGTTATTATCACATATCTATGTCCCAGCTTGGTTACATACACCTGAGTCCTGTAACCCCCCCTTCTTCTACCTCGAGTGAGACTTCTCCTGCTAGCAGGTGTTGCCAAAAGTGTCGGTAGTTAGGTTTTTGTTGGTGTGTTGTTGAAGCATTGAACATTGGGTATGCCCCTGTGCCAACATTTCTTTATATATTCTGCAATCGTGGATATTCATTGTATATTTTTATATATTCAGTATGAAAATTCTGTAGTAATTATTCTTTATATGTTCGAATTTATAATTAAATAATAAATATACAAAATTCTTAAAAATGATATGGAAAACACACCTAGAATATCCAATAGTTGCTATAAGAATAAACAATTGAGAACGTTTTCCTTGCTGTAACTGTTCCTTTCGATGGTTCCCAGCCATTGACAACACTGAGTTGTCAAAGAAACGATTTTAATATCCAACTATTGATAGCGCTGAGTTGTCTGAAGACTGGCATAAACGAATTAAATTTTCGTATATTAATAGCTGCAATGATAATAGATTAATTGCTTAATTGAAATGGTAATAGATTAATAAATTGCAATGCTAATAGATCAATTGTTGCAATGGAATAAATTAATTGTTGCAATGATATTAGATTAATTTCTTAATTGAAATGGTAATAAATTGATTAATTACAATGGTAATAGTTCACTCATTTGCAGTTAGTCATAATGGTTAACAACTAATGGTTGATGGTTTATTTGTGTAATAGTTTAATGGCTTGCACAAGATTAATGGTTGAGGGTTCAATAGTTTTATTTTCTAAATTGATTAATGGTTTAACATTTAAATGGTTACTATGTGCCTTGTGCCTTGAGTTGAATTGTAGATGGTGGTTGGTCATAGTTGTTACACCACATATGATTTCCTTGTAGGAAAACAAGAAACCCTTCGGTTAGTTGCACAAATTAAATTTGAATGATGTTACCTTGCATCTTGTTGACTTGTTGATTGGGTTCTTGGGTATAGTCTTCGTGTATTTATTGACAGATAATTCGGTCTCCTAGCGCGAGGGATTTTTCTTGGGTTAAAGGTCTAAATATGTTATGTTGTGTCATGGTTACTGTCACGCCTATCACCTTGTGACATCATGATTCTGTAGAAATTTTAATACAAATTATGCATTGCCTGGATTCTCCTGATCTAACAATTATATGCCATTGTTAAATAAATAATCAATTCTACTAAAATTCTTGCGGAATTTAAAACACAATCGCCAATTGAAATATCAAGAAGAAAGATCAATCACACATAACACAGATGTTTTTACCGAGAAATAATAAAGCTAAAAACCCCACTATCATATATTATGTATATATCATGAATCATGAAACAATCTCATACAAAACTCTAATCCAAGAGATCTCAGTACAATATACAATCGTCTCACACTGTCATGCAAAAATTAACAAATTCATGTGCCAATTTACTGCTTCCAGACAACCTGCCTCCTCTGTACAATCCCTGCTAATGGAAATCCCTACAATGAATGAATTCCTATTTCCTAGGCTGCTCATTCCTCATGGGCACATCCAATGTGTGTGTGGTTGCATGAGTGCACTCACTAATGTCACAACTGATAGTCAAACTATCCCTTTCACCTATTATCTCAACTGGGTCTCCACTGGATCTGACATGCATGTAGTTAATAGTGGTAAATATTCAGTTACATGTGAGATCACTGATTGTGAATTAATTAATAATTAATTCACTGATCTCTCGCTAGTGTAAGTTCAGTTACAACTAGTACAACTGAGTTTAACTCACTTAAATGAGTTAAACTACTTTACAACTCACATAACTACACATCCAACTCTGTTACAACTTTGAATCACTCAGTTACAACTAATTCGACTTGCATGTCCCACCAACCAGCCTTTGAACTCGAATTTCCTATAGCTAACTAATTTGCCACTTCAGTTAACTATTTCCAAGTGCTCATTGAGAATAGATTAATATTTATTGTCCAACTATTATTTAGGGATAATAATAGTCAACATACATCTATAAATAGAATTTGGTCACCATCTATAAATAGACATCATCTATAAATAGAATTTGCTCATCATCTAAAAATAGACTTCCACCTAAAAATAGCCTGAGGCTCCATCCTAGTGTAGGTGCATAATTTTCACTAGGATCTTGTTATTGAATCTCAACAGATTCTTGATGAGGGGATCATTATGTGCCCTGATTGATAGATGCAAATGATAACCTGGCCAGAGTCTTGTACTTACCGATGTGGGCCTATTGTTCGTTGTAATTAATGTTGGTACTTGGTTCCGTAACACCTTACTGTGTTTGGTTTTTCTCGCCGTAGAGGTTTCTAGTTATTGGTCGTCGAAGTCATTGTGTCGGGATTTTTGATGTTTCCCTTTAGCTTGTAGGTGTTTTCTTGCTTGTATCAGGCGGGTAACCATTTTTATTTGTCTATTTGATTATCACATGCTTCATCTAGTGCATGATGTGCTAGTATGTTGGGTCGTTGTTGTATGTTGTCTGATTTGCCTGCTTTGTGTCCTTCTTCAAGTTGTGTTGATTAATTGTTGTCGTTGTTGCCTTCCTACTAAAAAAAAAAAAATCACTTTCTTTCTGTCGCATGTAGTCATAATGACGAGGGTCTCTACATATGGTATCAGAGCGGGTTCAACCCGCAACTTGGGATCACTGCGGCTTCCATTGATTTGAAATTGATTATAATGTTGCTAATTAATTTGACTTGTATTCGTGCAGGTAATCATGGTTAGAGGACGCCACAGAGGTAGAAGATGGGGTGTTAGGGGAGGAGGCGCGACGCCCCCAGTAGCATCCATGCCCAAGGGGTCTAACCCCCAGGGAGACGAACATGTTGTCAGGAAGGAACATATAATTGTGGTTGATGTGGTTGGGCTGATGAGGTCCTTCTAGCGAATGTATGAGGCACTAATCAACCATTTGGATAGAGATGAACCCAGGGCGTTGACACCCCCCGAGGGTCCACCGCGCGCTCTGGTCGGTACTAGTTTATTCACTGCGAACTCAAGAAGGTCAAATTTCTAGATTTCTTTGGTGCCCCGGATGGCGCAACCGCCGAGGCATGGTTGGAGAATATGGAGATGTGATTTTCACTTCACGACTATACCTCCAACATGAAGGTGCGCATGACGGTCCTTCAACTGAAGGGGAGCGATCTTCTATGGTGGAAGACGCTCTTGCTGCAATTGAACATGGTCGTTGAAGACGTTTCATGGGAACTTTTCGAGGGACAGTTTTGAGAGAGGTATCTATCTGAGGAATTCATTGAGTGTCAACTCAATGATATCAATACCTTGCGACAGGGCAGTCGTACGGTGCTCGAGTACGAGGCCTGTTTTATGGAGTTGCTTCTTTATGCTCCACACCTGAATACAAAGAAACTTAAGGTCAATAGGTTCGTGTTTTTCCTTAATGGAAGCATTCGTGCAAAGGTTAGGATTCTGATGCCTCAAACCTTGCATGACGTTGTCCAGAAGGCCCTCATAGAAAAGGAGGAGCTTATTAGCGGGGGTCAGAGCAGGACTCCTGCGAGACCAACGGGGCAAGTGTCATCTGGTGCGTAGTAGCATTATAAACCAACTATAATTCACCAGGATATCATGGCTTCTAGAGAGGATCCACTTTCACTACACCTCAATGACTAGTGCCTCAAAAGCGGACTCCTTACCGAGGACCACAGCACTAGAAGCAACATCGACCGCAGCAACAACAGTTTAGGTAGTTCAGTAGAATAGACGAGGGTTCCAGGCCAATGGGTCATCATCTTCTACTTTGGGTACCAAGAGTACTGGACCGAAGAAAGGGTTTTGGACATGTGGGTAACCACATTTCCAGTGTGACTGCCCAGTGAAGAGGACTAGAGCATCTGGATCAGCTGGACCCACTACCATGGGAGATTTGGGCAAGGCCCATCGGATTCATGTAGTGGTGAATAACTGCCAGGCAGAGCACCAGTCGATTGTGCTTGAGACGTCAGGTACCGTCGCTGACCAGATCCTTAGTAATTTGATAGATCCAAGTGCTCCAAAGAGTTTCATTTCTTGGGCAACACTAAAAAGAATTAAGGTAAAGGTAGTCGAACAGGACAAGTTTAGCTTTGTAGAAATGGCTTTGGGAGCCAAACAGAAGGTTGGTGGGAAGGTTATGGGTTGTAGCCTTAACCTGGAAGAGTTTTTCACTAGGGCCAACCTGTATGTCACAACCTTAGGGTATTATGACGTCGTGATCGATATGGACTGGTTGGAATCGCATGATGTGATACTTGACTGTAAGATGAAACGGTTGATCTTGGTCAATGACGAGGGACAGAGACGCGTGATGGTAGGTCGGAACCAGAGAGTCTCCCTGAGGTTCATCTCTTCCTTGCAGCTACGAAAGAGCATGTGCAAGGGATGTAAGATTTATGCGATCCTTGTGTTAAGCGAGAAGGGAGTAGCAGAAGGTCTAGAACACCTTCCGGTGGTGAGAGAGTTTGTGGACGTCTTCCCTGAGGAGTTGCCTGTGATGCTGCCAGAGAGGGAATTGTAATTTACCATCAACCTAAAACTAGGAACTGAACCGATATAAAGAACGCCTTATCGGATGTCGACCCGGGAGTTATAGGAGTTGAAAATGCAACTGAAGGAGTTGTTGGACCTAGGACTTATACGTCCAAGTGTGTCACCATGGGGTGGGCATGTTATCTTCATACAGAAGAAGGATGGGTCGTGGAGACTATGCATTGACTATCGTCAATTGAACAAGGCAACAATCAAGAATCAATATCTGTTGCCAAGGATTGATGATCTATTTGATCATATGAAGGGTGTGATGGTGTTTTCAAAGATCGAATTGAGATCATGGTATCACCAGTTACGGATCAAGGAGTACAACATCCCTAAGACTACCTTTAAAATGAGGTTTTGACATTACGAGTTTATTGTTTTACCATTTGTACTAACGAATTCCCCAGGGGTATTTATGAGTTTGATGAACAGGGTGTTCCGCGAATACTTGGACAAGTTTTTCCAAGTATTCATTGACGATATTTTTATTTACTCTTGGACAATGGAGGAGCATGACGAGAACTTGCACATGGTACTACAATGTCTAGGAGAGAAAACATTGTATGGGAAGCTGTCTAAATGCTTGTTTTATCAATCGAAGATTCACTACTTAGGGAATGTCATCTTTGGCGAGGGTATCCTTGTGGATCCATCAAAGGTCGAGGGTATTGTGGAATTTCCTGCACTGATGAATGTCCCAGAAGTGCGTAACTTCATGGGTTTAGCGGGATACTATTGACGGTTCGTCGAGCGTTTTTCGAAGATAACAAATCTGATCACGGAATTGCAGAAGAAGAACAAGAAGCTTGTTTGGACCGAGAAATGCGCGGAGGAATTTTGGAGGCTCAAGGAGTTGTTGACAACAACACCGATACTAAAGGTCCATGACATGGACACAGACTTATTGGTATGCACTGATGCATCCAAAAAAGTCTTAGGTGGAGTCTTGATGCAATATGGTCGAGTGATCGCTTACATCTCGAGAACGTTGAGAAGGCATGAGGAGAACTATGCAACGCACGATTTGGAGTTGTTAGCCATCGTTTATGACTTGAGAGTTTGGAGACACTACCTTATCGGATGAAAATTTGAACTAAAAATGGACCATTGTGGACTACAACACATCTTTACACAAAGCAACTTGAACGCGCGACAACAACGTTGGTCGAAATTGCTTAGGGAGTATGATTTTGATATCACTTACATAAAGGGAACAATGAATAGAGTGGCTGATGCATTGAGTCAGAGACCACACATATTTTCTGTGATACCTCTTCAGATGAATCTACGTGAAAAGATTCTAAATTTACAGCGCGACAATGACTGGTACAAGGAGGTCAAGGATTTTATTAGACAAAACAAAATGATGGTACCAAAATTTGAGGGATTTACTGTGGACAATGACGGATTATTGAGATTTAAAAATCAAATTTACGTACCACCCAATGACGAGTTGAGGAGTTTGATCCTAACGAGGCTCATAGAGTAGTGTACATGGCTCATCCTGGAGTCACGAAGATGAGGGCAGACCTTAAACCCTTATTCTTATGGAAATGAATGAAGGCAGACATAGTCAACTACGTGGCAAGATGTCTACAATCTTAGTGGGTGAAGGTTGAACATAGAAATCTGGCGGGATTACTACAACCACACACTATTTTTAAATCGAAATGGGAGGTCATTTCGATGGATTTCATTGTTGGATTTCCACTGACGACAAGGAGACATGACTCGATTTTTGTGGTAGTCAACACTCTGACGAAGAGTGCTCATTTTATTCCTGTGTGTACGATGTATCAAGCACCTGACATAGATAGAGTTTTTTTTAGTGATATTGTGAAGCTGCATGGCATGCCTAAGAGGATTATATCTGATAGAGGATCGGTGTTTACAGGACGATTTTTTACTATCTTCCAAGAGGCCTTGGGAACCCAACTTAACTTTAGTACTGCATATCACCCGAAGACAGACGGGCAGACCGAAAGAAAAAACCAAATATTGGAGGATATGTTGTGTATGTACGTTATGGACCAACAAAAGCGTTGGGAAAATTTCTTGCCACTGGTAGAGTTTGCATACAACAAAAATTATCAAAGCACTATTAAGATGGCGCCTTTCGAGTTTCTTTACGAGCGATCGTGTCAGACGCCTTTGAGTTGGGATCGACTTGAGGATAGAGTCCTGGTGGGACCATAAGCGATCCAAGAAATGGAATATCAAATGAAAATGATAAGACAAAGGATCAAGGAAGTGCAAGATCGACATAAGATTTATGTCGATGTGCATCGTGTTGATCGTAGTTTTAAAGTTGGGGATCGAGTCTTCTTGCGGGTGAAACTGCATAAGAGTTCGATCAAGTTTGGAAAGGGTGATAAAATATCTCCTAGGTTCGTGGGAACTTTCGATATTATGGAAAGAAAGGGGCTCGTGGCCTATCAACTAGCCTTTCATGATTCTTTGAGGTGTATGCATGATGTTTTTCACGTATCTATTTTGAGACATTATGTTAGTGATCCTACACATGTTATTGACATGAGTATCTTGCAGGTATCGGATGAGGGTGCACTCATGGAGGAGCCAATCCGCATCCTGGACCATCGCATTCGACAGCTATGACGTCGAATAGTAGATCAGGTCAAGGTCCAGTGGGACAACTATAGTCCGCACTCAGTGACCTGGGAGGACACATATGATATGTGTCAGCAATTTCCATTTTTGTTTGATAACTAGACCTATGATATTGTGATGCACTTTATTTCGGCACTTATATACTTTGAAACTTCGAACGAAGTTTAAAACAAGAGGGGGTGTATGTAATATCATGCTCTTGAGCCCACTGAGCAAACTTATTCTTTGAGGACACTTGCGTGCAAGTGATCCAGGTCATTATAATATTTGTTGTTTTGATTATGATTATGAGATATTGTGGATTTGATGATATTTTATTTTGTTGTATTTGCATAGACATGTGCTATTGACTAGGTCCTCCTGAGTGTGCAGGACTCTGGACATTGAGGATGTCGAGGCATCGATGAAACCCCTTGGACTCTAGATCGAGTCAGGGAGTGGACTGTTAGGGTTTGAATGTTTTTGATGTGACATATGCACATATGATTAGATGTTATGATGATTCATTATTATTGCTGACATGATTTGTTGATGGATGCAGGATGATGATAGCTTGCTGACCAAACTCACATTTGGAGTAGAGGGGTCACGTGCGACAACCAGATACATTGAGGGAGAGGTGTGGTAACAGCCTCGCCACAACATACTAGCACTCTCGTCGTGGCTCAAACTGTAGGTTAACGATTACCTAGTTCGAGAAGACCCACGATGTCGTGAGGGCAGACTGTGATAGTTTCTCACGATGATTCTAAGGGGTGTGCAATAAGGAAGATTCCTCATTCCTTAGAGTCCCTTGGTCTCCCACAAGATCACCTGACGGAGTATTGACTCTAGGGGTTTGACGTCTACCAAATTCATTCAAGAGTCGAGTGGCACCCTTAGAGCACATAGTGCATCCTAAAGGGCACGTCACAATTTTAACTGGTAAGTTAATAAACCTAGTGCCTAGAAAACTATGCCTCCTTAGGACCTGGTCGGACTTAAAATGAATAAAGTGATGAGTAAGTTTAATAACAAATTTTCTCGTAGGAACTATTGCCAAGCCTAGTGAATTTAAAACCGAGGTCTAAGTAGAACTTCTAAACAAAAATAATTTAACATATAACAAGAAGAAGGTAAAGAAATTCAAACTTTAATTATTAAAGTAAAAATTATAATGGAGGATTAAATTTATTAAAAGGGGTAAATGGTTGTTTTTATCTACACTTGCTAAATTGATTTTTAGTTAAAAAGGAAAAAGGGGGAAACTTAAAAGAAAAGGAAACTTAAAGAAGAGGGGAAACTTAAAGAAAAAGGGGAATGTCCAACTTAGTAAGGAATCTAGCCTTTGGGACTTTTTATTTATGAACTGAACTAGGAAATAAGTAAGGCGTAAATCGTTTAAGAATTGTAATGAAATATTGGGACACCGAGGAGTGGTTTTATGAACGCTTTTAGGTGGGTCAGGGAAATAGGAATATTTAATTAATTAATAAAATTGATTTTCTGGTGCAACTAGGGGATCGAGCGACATGTGTACGGGGGAGGTTTTTTCTAATTAAATAAATGAAAAAGGAATCTAATGAGGTTTTGGGAAACTAATGACTAAGAAATTCTATAAAAAAGATGGCGAAGGAGGAGTATGGATTACATTTGGCTTGCGTAACGTTACGCTATCGAAATTTATCTTAACTGAGTTTTCGCTTGTGGGAGTTGGGATACCCAGCTCGGGTAACGAGTGTTGGATCGACCATGCGAGGAGATCTAGGTGCTAGCATTCTATGGTATTGTGTGTGTCACCCCTTTGCGGATCAGGGGGCTCAGGGGGAAGAAGAGTACCCCTATCGTTGGCTGGGAGGTACCGGTGAGGTCTCATCAGTCGGCAAGCGGGATCTAGACGGAGCGAATGCACGGGAGGAAATCTTCCCCTCATCATCGTCGATAAAGGTACGCCTATTAAAGTTGTTACTGTTAATAAAATTTAATTTACACCTGTTTATTTTACTGTATTCATATGACGATTTCATTGCCATGAGATTTCCTTGAGAATTATGTTATCAATGTAATATCCTTGACGCTTGATTCATCCTGTAAGAAACCTTGTTATCCACAGTATATTTTATTTCTAAGTTACTGTCTAATTGCGCGTGGCCAGAATGAGCCTCAAACTCAAAACCTTGTCTGCGCTCTTGTATCTCCTGCCTGTGTTTTCTTTGTTCCTTGATTGCATTTTTTTCATTATTTTGTTGTCCACGGAGAAGGTCTCGATGCATATTTGTGTATTTATCATATGTTCCTTTATCCTTTAAGTTATTATTTTGTGCCTGAGCAGTCGACTAGGAGCCAAATCGAGTGTCTTTCACTCCGGTGTTAAATATTTAGATTCAAATGCCCTTCTTTCCTGCGCATGGATAATAACTGTAGGATCATTTCTCTGCCCAGAAAGGAATTCTCTCATGCGTGTATATTCCCTCCTTAGCCTCTGCGATTATTGTGAACTACTCTTTGCAATTTGGTTTTTTCAATTTGCCCTGAATTCATGATCTTCCCACAACGAGGTTACTAACTAACTTCATTGTTTTCCCTTGCATATGTTGCCTTCTTGTCTGCCCAATTTTTTATAATATTACAGTTCATGAAAGTAGACCCTTAAATTTAGACTCCTTCTATTTAAAATTTCAAGGATCAATATACCGCTGATCAACAACTCGCTTAGATCTGTGTAAACCTGGGTTACCCATTAATTCTCAATCGTATTCTCAAGTGAATGTAAATTACGAGTACAAACTCTATTTAGTTAGAATCACTGTGTTAATCAAGCTGATTGGTTACAGAATCAGTTTATGACTGTTATTGTACTCAGTATTCGTGCAGTCTATTTTTAAAATGAAAATAAATTATTAATGTTTCCAGTTGACGAATACATAGCGGGATGGTTGGTGTTTTATTGGTAACTTTAGGCTTTGTAATTTTTTGAGTGCTATTGATCTATCATTTCTTGTCATCAATTGTGTCGTGTTTATGTTCCTATCCATGATTCTTATTTCTGTAATATAAAACCGTTCGAATTAGTTAGAATCTAACAAAATTTTGATCGCTATGGGAAGGATGCTAGCAATTATGTTTGTTCCATTATTTGTTTCACCATGGAGAATATCTGAACGCAAATTTTGTATAAAGGGTCTGTATGACAATCGTTGATATTATTTTATATTATGTATGATAATCATTGGTATTCCTTATATATTCTGTGTTGACAAATCGTATATGTTCCTTATATATTTTGTATGACAGTCGATGATATTCCTTATGTATTCTTCATTTATTTTGTATGACAAGTCATTGATATCCTTACATAGTCGCTGGTAACAATTGTAGATGTTCCTTATATATTTTGTATGACAATCTTTGATATCCTAAGATATTCTACGTTGACAAATCGCTAATATATTCTTTATATAATCTAGTTTATATATTCCTTATATATTTTGGTTAATGTGTTCTTTATATATTCCGCATATAGTCTTTATATAATCTGGTTAATATATTCTTTATATATTTTGGTTAACATATTCTTTATATATTCTGAAATTGTAGATATTCATTGTATATTTTTATATATTCAGTATGAAAAGTTTGTAGTAATTATTCTTTATATGTTCGAATTTCTAATTAAATAATAAATATACAAAATTCTTAAAAAGGATACGACAAACACACCTAGAATATCCAATCGTTGCTACAATAATAAACAATTGAGAACATTTTCCTTGTTGTAACTATTCCTTTCGATGGTTCCCAGCCATTGACAGCGTTGAGTTGTCAGAGAAACGATTTTAATATCCAGTTTTTGACAGTGCTGAGTTGTCAGAAGATTGGCAGGAATGAATTAATTTTTTGTTTATTAATAGCTACAGTGATAATAGATTAATTGTTTAATTGCAATGGTAATAGATTAATTAATTGCAATGGTAATAGATCAATTTCTGCAATGGAATAGATTAATTGTTGCAATGATATTAGATTAATTGCTTAATTGCACGGGTAATAAATTAATTTCTTAATTGCAATGGTAATAAATTGATTAATTGCAATGATAATAGTTCACTCATTTGCACTTAGTCATAATGGTTAACAACTAATGGTTTATGGTTTATTTGTGTAATAGTTTAATGGCTTGTGCAAGATTAATGGTTGAGGGTTCAATAGTTTTATTTTCTAAATTGATTAATGGTTTAACAGTTAAATGGTTACTATGTGCCTTGTGCCTTGAGTTGAATTGTAGATGGTGGTTGGTCATAGTTGTTACACCACATATGATTGGCTTGTAGGAAAACAAGAAACCCTTCGATTAGTTGTGCAAATTAAATTTGAATGATGTTACCTTGCATCTTGTTGACTTGTTGATTGAATGCTTGGGTATAGTCTTCATGTATTTATTGACAGATAATTTGGTCTCCTAGTGCGAGGGATTTTGCTTGGGTTAAAGGTCTAGATATGTTATGCTGCACCGTGGTTACTCTCACGCCTATCACCTTGTGACAGCATGATTCCTGATGAGGGGATCATTGTGCACCCTAATTGATAGATGTGAATGATAACCTGGCCAGAGTCTTGTGCTTCCTAATGTGGGCATATTGTTCGGTGTAATTGATGTTGGTATGTGGTTTTGTAACACCTTACTGTGTTTGGTTTTTCTCGCCGTAGAGGTTTCTAGTTACTGGTCGTCGAAGTCATTGTGTCGGGAGTTTTGATGTTTCCCTTTAGCTTGTAGGAGTTGTCTTGATTTTGTTGGGCGGGTAGCCATTTTTATTTGTCTATCTGATTATCACATGATTCGTCCAGTGCATGATGTGTTAGTATGTTGGGTCATTGTTGTATATTTCCTGATTTTCCTGCGTTGTGTTCATCGTCAAGTTGTGTTGATTAATTGTTGTCGTTGTTGCCTTCCTGCTATAAAAAAAAAGATTTTCACTTGCTTTGTGTCACATGTAGTTGTAATGATGGGGGTCTCTGCATTCATAGCTTGACCAAATCAGTACCAAACAAATTATCAATTAGGTCTTCAAAGCTTCTTTTGTAGCTATTAGATAAAACAAGGTCCTCATCTAGCCATAAAGGATTATGGTTGGAGTCATTACTTAAAAGAGTAGCTTGTTTAGTTGCAACCCTAGCATTAAAGTCTCCTAGCAGGAGGATATTACCTTCATTTTTCAAATTATAAATATCTTGTTCTAAATTATTATAGGGACAATTTTTATCTAGATTATTTTTCTTATAAAAAGTAGAATTAATAGGTGCAAAATAACAAATTGCTATATACATATTCTTAGCATTGGTATCTGAAATTTATATCCAAATGTATTGATTAAGAGGGTCAATCTTATGAAGTTGCATGTGAGGAGAAATGTTTTTTCTAATATAACAAGGTTTGCCTCCTATCCCTCTACGGTGGGATTTTTTTTTCCATTCCGACCATAAGACAGATCCTTCCATGTTAGGGACCTTAGACTCCTCATGCTCCCAAGTTTTAGCTAGATCGATAATATCAATACCACTCGGGATCCAACTTATCATAAGACCTTTGCGCCATGGAAAGCCATGACAATTCCAAAAAAGGATCCTGAGTGTCCCAAATTCCTATTTATTATTATCCTTCTGGTCTCTATCCCTAACAATAGTTTTTCGATTTCTAATTATTGCCCATTTTCCTTCTTTCCTGGCTTCTTTTACCTTTTGAACTTCCTTCCTTAATTCAACTTGGTCTTCGGGAATGAGTTCTTCATTTATAAATATTCATGACCATTTTAAGCTCGAAGATTTACTAAGTATGTTATATTTATGGTCATTACAACTTACTTTGACACGGATCAAGCTATCTTTGTGATCAATTATTTTTCCTAGCCTCTTTGCTTCTATGAGGTAAGTTGTATGAATTTGTGATTTATTTTTTAATTATTCTTTTACTATTGATAGCGTATCCTCCTCTTGTTGTTCTTTTATACCAAAAATTATGAGGTTCAAGGCTCTTTTGTTACGCTCATGGTCTAGTTCGATTAGCTTATTCATTTCCTCTTTGATGAGTTTGATATCCAATTTGTTTTCCATATTATGGAGGGTCAAATTGTTGGTTAGTTTTTCTTTTAGCTCTTTAATCCTATCTCTCAAGTTGTGATTTTCGTCAACCCCTCCTTCTTGGGTTCATTGTTTATGTTTTTCCATTTCTTGAATTATATCCTTCATTGTCTGCAATTCACTCTTGAACCCTAAGAATTTATCCTCTATTTGAGTTTGAATGGTATCTTTAATTTTTTTATCAATCATTGCCTCTAGCTCTATTTGGAGCTTTACGTCTCTTTCTTCACTCCTTTTTTCTAATGTTTCTAACTCTATTTGGATTTTTGCATCTCTCTCTTCTCTTATTTTTTCTACTGATTCTATATAATCGTAAAGGATCTCTAGGGTGATTTTGGGGGGCCTCCCCTTGTTATACTGAGTTTTTGGAATAGGTGGTGGAGTGCTCATATTGAAAAGAAGAGAAAAAAGATGTAACAATTATTATTATGGATTGACTTTATCTCTCAAATCAACTTTTACTTATGAAACTTAAAATAAAAAATATTTAAATCTCTTTACGTAAAATTAAAATTGAATCAAAGTAAAAAGTGACTCACCTCATTTCAAATGTTCAATTATTCAAAGAGATTATTCTGGGTAAAAAAGTTAAAAACCAAAGAGAAGTATTATTCTCGTTCAAAATCCCAGATATTATTCTCGTTCAAAACCGCAGAGAAAGAATTTCAAAACCGCGAGAAGTATTATTCTCGTTCAAACCCATAGAGAAATAATTTCAAACCATAGAGAAATAGTATTCTCGTTCAAAACCCTGAAGAAATATTATTCTTGTTCAAAACCACAAAGAAATAATTTCAACAATGCAGAGAAATATTATTCTCTTTCAAAACCGCAGAGAAATAATTTCAAAAGCGCAGTGAAGTAATATTCTCGTTCTTATAAAAAAAAATTAAAAACTATATATAATTTATATATAAACTATATATTATATATAATATAAACTATATATAATATGGTAGTTTATATATATATTATAATTTAAACTACATATACATATTATAATTTAAACTACATATTTATATTATATACATTATATATATAATATGTAGTTTATATTATAATATATATAATATATATACTGGTAAAGTCTACAGAGGTATACATACCCTACTCCCTCTGGATTTGAACTTGTAACTTTTTAAGAGGAAACACATGTTCTTAACCATTAAGCATTAAGAGGAATAGGTTCCAGAAGAACGTCATGATGTGGTAGAACCACAAAGACCTACAAAGACAACTGCAAAGAAGAGAAAACCAACTTGGGCTCGTGAAATTATTCATGATGTAGAAAATTATGGAGCCCCAAATGAATCTTTCAAAGAAAGAAAGAAACCACGACCATATTCCAGTTATGTAGCACTGTTGAGCGACATCATTGATGCAAATCCTACCAGTTATGAGGAGGTTGCAAAGAAGAAAGAATGGAAGGATGCCATGATTGAAGAGTACCAGTCAATCATAAAGAATGATGTCTAGGATGTGGTCCTGAGACCAAAGGAAAAGACAGTCGTCAGTTCCAAGTGGATTTAGAAGATAAAACATACTGCAGATGGAAGCATAGATAAGTACAAGGCAAGGTTCATGGCATGAGGTTTCTCCCAAAAAGAAGGAATAGATTATGAGGAGAAATTTTCTCCTGTGGCGAGATACACTTCAATTAGGAATATTATTGCAATAGATGCACTGATGAAATGGAAGGTACACCAGATGGATGTGAAGACAAGTTTCCTAAATGGTGTGATAGAAGAGGAAGTGTATGTGGAGAAACCACAAGGATTTGAGACACATGACAAGAAGTCACATATGTGCAGGTTGAATAAAGCCTTGTATGGGCTAAAGAAAGCTCCCAGAGATTGGTATGGCAAGATAGACAGTTTCCTGATGATATTGGGTTTCACCAAGAGTACTGCAGATTCCAACCTTTACTTTAATGTTGTGGATGGTGAACCTGTGATATTACTATTGTACGTGGATGATCTGTTTCTAACAGGAAACGAGAAGCTCGGCGTTGAGAATAAGAGGAAACTTGCTACAGAATTTGAGATGAATGACCTAGGCATGATGCATTACTTCTTAGGTCTGGAGGTATAGCAGAGACCATATGGGTTTTTCCTTAACGAAGGAAAATATGTAGTGGAGATCCTGAAGAGTTTTGATATGTTGGAATGTAAGTCCATATCTACATCGATGGTGGCGAACTTGAAGCTTCTATGTGATACAGCTTCAGAGACAGTGCATGCCACCATATATAGGAAGATGATTGGTTCGTGGATGCACTTGACGAACACTAGGCTAGACATATGTTTTTCGGTGAACACATTGAGTCAGTACATGGTTGAGCCTAGACATGTTCAACTAATTGTAGAAAAACAAGTGATGAGGTACCTGAAGGGTACAATTGATTATGGACTCAGATATATCTCGGATCATGAGATAAGATTGCAAGGACACACATATTCAGATTGGGCAGACAGTGTCACATAATGAAAGAGTAAATCCAGATGTTGCTTCACTTTGGGATCAGTTGTGATCTCATGGATCAATAGGAAGAAGACTTGTGTGGCGCTCAGGTTTGCAGAGACAAAGTATGTAGCAATGTGTTCAGCTTGTGGTGAAGCAGTGTGGATTCATAAGCTTATTACATTATTGTTTGATATCGAGTTGGAGGTGAATTGTATCCTTTGTGACAACAAGAGTTGCATAAAGTTGTCAGAAAACCCAGTGTGTCATGACAGGTCCAAGCATATCGAGATCAAGTTCCATTATATTTGAGAGATGGTACATAAGGGAGCAGTGAAGCTCTAGTATGTTCCTATCGACGAGCTGGTAGGAGACGTATTGACTAAGCCTCTATCGAGAGTGAAGTTTGAGTACTTCAGAGACAATCTTGGTGTGGTCCAAAAGGACTTTTCCATGTGAGAGGCAGTGATGTGTTACAGATGCAACTCTAGGTGTAGCATAGTGTGGTGCAGTAAAAACAGGTTCATGTTCGGGCACTGACTGTGGCACCATTCATCCTGATCTTGCACAAGGTCAGAAGACGCGGATCCTTCGGGGAGGGAGTGTGTTCCCATCTCCAAGAAATGTAAATCGTGAATCCTTCGGGGAGGGTGTATTTCCTTGACCATTGGAAGGCCAACTTGTGTGGTTGGAGGATGACTAGCCTATGGCTAGTGGCCGGACTCTGGGAAACACAATTCCTATCCTGGGGCTAGATGGGTAGTGTGTGTGAACTACATCTCCTAACCCTCGTGGTTAGATTTTTGGTCTATGTGGGGCCAAAGGACTGGTCTGCCAACTAGGGGAATAGCCTAGGGTTAGTGGTCGGACTTTGTGCTAGAGAGTTCCTAGCGAAAGATAGATTCCCAACATTGTGTGAGCTGGAAGAAATCCCTGCCATGACTGTTGATCCCACTGATGAGATGTTGGTAATGTATTGGATGCATGTTGTACAGTTGGAAAACTTCCTATGACATATAGATTCATGAAAATACAACAAGGAAATGACTAGGTGTACAGAAGCACAAAAGTAGTGATGATGATCGTTTTGAGAAGAATACCTTCCTCGCTAAGAGGGAGTGTTAAATTTTTTAGTAGCAGCGGAAGATATTCTTATTGTATTATAATTATTCATGTCATTCCTATTGCGCCAAAGTAAAAAGGTCAAATCTATTTTATAAAGTGTATTTTGTAAGGTCATCCCTATTGTACCCTAATAAAGTGTCATGTCGGCTCAAACCTAATTTCAGGTTGGCCAAATAGTATTTATAAGAGAGGCTAGTGCCTCATTTGGAATAACACACAACACAAGCTCTCTAATCAAGAAGCGAAGTGTGCAAGTCTTAGACGGAGGCACTACTGCAACAAAGAGAATTTTTATGGAGGATCTTGGTCTATCTCTTGAGTCTATTTTGGTTATGTGGTGTGCTACTCTTCCTTAGTCAAGGGTTTGAGAAGGATCTTTTTCTTTGTTAGTTCTCTCTTGGAGAGAGGCATTGTTCTTGGTTGTTGAATCTATATAGAGGAATTTTTGTTGGTTTTTTCCCCTAGAGGGTTTTCCCAGGGTAAATCTTGTGTATGTTGTGGATGTCATTCTTTCAGTGATCCTTTATATGCAGTTATTGTGTTAATTGATTAAAAATTTAAGAACACTAATCTAGTTAATTGCTTAAGATGAAAATTCAACAGTTTGAGGCGATGCTTAGTACTTGAGGAACACTTTGTTTTGTTGTATCCATTCATCCACTACAATTGATACTCAGAACGGTGTTTTATCCAGTCATCAACTCCACATTGTGGAGTGATACTAAAGCAACTTACAGTGTGAATGGGTTCCAAAATTCATAGTGCACCGAAGGGTCTAATGGAAGATACAAAATGCGGTATGGATATGAAGGGTGCACTACTAGGCAGGAAGAGAGCAGGGGAAGTAGCGGGGACGAGCTTGAGGCAGAATATTATGGTGGGGATGGACATGATTTATACAAAGAAGGCACATATTTAGCAATTTGTATGGTCTTGTTGCTAAGAAATTGTTGTGGTATCCTATATCTAGGTCAAACACCTTCAATGCCCATTTGGCCTGACCAACTCGGACATATTCCTTCTAGAGAACTACTTTGTCTCCCATCTCCTTGTATTGTTTCATTCCTTTGAAACTTTTGGCACCATCGATTCCTCCACTCAATATGTGCTCCATTTCTTTTTGTCCTCCCATTGCTACTGGAGACTCCCCCTTTCTTTGTATTGGGGCCTCTTGTACTGTCGATGTTGATGTGACATGCTTCTTCTTGACTAGTGCCACCATATGTATATGGATGCAATACTGTGACCTCTTAGTCGACCACCTAAATCCTTTCCAGGTTTCCCCCATGGTGGCGTAGTCTAAACGTTCTACGTTTAATTGGCATTTTTCACTTCAATCTAGTGATCTAAATCTAGGAAAAATCACAATTTTATGTTGTTTAGCTTTCATTTATGAATGCATAATTGGATTCAATGTCCTGAAAAACCCTTAGGGTACTCGTATTATATAGACTTAACCACTCAAGATGATACTTATAATTCCATGGACTATTGTCCCTTCATTATACAAAGGGGTAACTCTGGGACATGGTGGCACCTGTCAGAACCAACCATCATACGAATTCACTGGTAACATTAACTAACATCTGACTTGAAATTCGCTCATAGCCTATTTGGTGGCACAACTGATATGGGTCAAGTAATTTCCAACCTTCCCATATCATGTAAACTTCAAATATATATTGTGTTCATTCATTAATCCTTGTACTTTCCAATCATATCTCTTTTCCATTCACATTTAGTTGATGTCTTGGGATAGAGAGACCATAATAAGCCCGCATCAGACATTTTTATCCCCCATCCCCCATAGCAGGCATAATTGACTTCTTGATCAAGATAATGTGGAAATAATAACCCTGTGATGGACATTTTTAGCCCCCTAGCTAGCATAATTAAGGCCTAATTAGGTTCCAAATGCACCCATGAGATAAAAATTTGTTGACATGACAATGCAACGCAATTTCCATAGTGGCAGGGAAGGGGGAAATGGTGGGTCATGATGGTGATGTCAACGTCACAAAATCAATGGTATGGAAAATCATTGAAAACAAGTCAAATGTATGATTAATATTGAACTACATCGTAGGTCTGACGAACGACGAGGGACCAAGAAAAAAATCACAAGAGCTTCACCTTGGTGACCAATATCTTATTGCGTTCATTAATAAAGGGGGTTTTAAAATTGTGAAAAATAGGGTCAATATATTGTAGGTATTGGGGGGCGGGTGATGCGGGGTATGAGGGGGTTATAGGTACTAGGGGGTATAAAAAGGGGAATATGGTAAAAATAGGGGATATCTAGTAAAAATAGGGGTATTTTTTATTGGAAAGATGTACTGGGAGGGGGGTTCAACAAAAGGATTTTGGGAGTAATTTTTCAATATCTACTGAAATTAGGGGTATTCTTTATATTTCATGAACGCATGTGCTATGTCACAGGTTCACTAAGTGGATACCCCGTGAAACAAATATAACGAAATTTTTAGAATTAGTGAGTAACATCTGACGGTAAGGTGGATTTTGTGTGTAACATTAGAACACCCTGTTAGACTTCAACACCATATGTAGTAGTGTGTCAATTTGAGTTTTGAATGGTGCATCTTGCATAAAAGAATTTGAGAAATGCCTCGGATTTTATTGGAAGTCAAGAACTGAATGAGATCTACTTAAGATTGAATATGTTTGATGCTACTCTTGATTTATTCTTAAGTTGGGAAAGACTTTGGAACTTAGGGCAAGGGGAGAAGGCCTTAGAACTTAAGACTAGGGCATTCTTGTATCTTGGGAAATTCAAATATGTGACAAATATGTTATAGAAGTATATCCCAAGCCTCGGGTTTAGGGAGATAGGTCCATCTAAAAAACCACTGGTGTCAAAAGATATTTCAAGAAACTAAGTGAATCTTCTTCAAGGTATGAAGAATGTAATGTGGCCATAATATTGGAATAAGCCCACTATGTAATTAAAAGGAAATAATATGTCCACCGTGTAATTAAAAGTTCCAATATTATAATAATAAGGGGTATTTGGCATAAGACCCCTAGGAATACTCTTGAGAAAGTATAAATATACATTAACATCATTCTATTCGATGTGTTGAATTGTATTGTATTATAGCAAGCATATCTTGTGGAGTGATTCCTTCCATAAGGAGTATTTGATGGTGTTACCCTACCTTAAGGGTTCTTCTCTCTATATTCTTGTGTTGTTCATGATGAATGTTTGGATATATTTGTTGTTTGGAGTTTATTTTTTATGCTTTGTGGTGGATTCTCTCTTATATCTTGGAAGTTTTACCACATATTCCAATTTCATGACAGGCCTAGGAATATCCATCACCACAAAATGATGGACAAGAAAAACTCACGGGAAAATGATTTAAACCATTCTCAACACATGTATTTGTGTCATGGTATCAATTTATAATACATGGATTTGACCACCTCTAAATCTAAAGCTCAATGACAACTCTTTAGTGGAGAATGACAACATCTATGTATTAAATAATGATGACAACTCATAAAAATGTGATCTCGGACTTTACCATTTGATCAAATTCTATATATTTTTCTTTTAATATTTTTATAAAAATAATTATGTGACAAATCCTATAATTTTTTTAAAGTTCTTATGATTTCTCATTTATTTTTTCAATTTATGTATTCAACTTGAAGCGTACCTATTTGATAATAATTGATAATATTAGTAAGACCTAATCACTTTATAACATCTGGTAACACAAATTATTTACAATATATGATATCTCTTGACATCATGTTTTAAAAATATAAGATTTATATGATTTATGAAAGATCCACCATCTTAAATTAATTAAGAGATATCATGTTTTAAAAATACAAGATTTATATAATTTATGAAAGATCCACCATCTTAAATTAGTT